>CAJHQP010001761.1:0-103857 GCA_905132765.1 Moricandia arvensis
TAGAATCCTAAATTTTAATTTCCTAAACCCTACCCCCACCCTACACCACCTCTTAACTCTAAATCCTAAGTCTTAGATTAATTAATTCAAAGGTTATAAGTGTGTTTTTCCCTCTTAATAAACAAAGGTAAAAGTGATTAAGGTATTTTTGAAAAGTGGTACAAGGAAAGTGGTATTTTTGACAATTTCCCTTAGGAGATTTGTCAAATTTAAACTTTTTATTCATTTATCAGAATTATAATTAAACTATATTATTAACAATTTTATATAACTTTTGAAAATATTTTAAACAGATAAACTGTTTATATTCTTATCTATGTTAAGAATATGATTTTCAAAAATAATTATCTAACACATATATAAGTATTAAAAATATCTAAATCCAAACACGATTATTATAATAATTAACTATACTTTTACCTTCGCTCAAACGCGAAATTTTATTTTATTATAGTTCATTTTTTGTAAATTTAGTTTAAGAGTTTTGAATTTAAAAATAACACAATTATAATTTTTTTTTAGAATTTGATATTTTCATCATTTGTTGTGAAAATGTGTATTTAATTCTTATACAAAATATTTAAATTACTTAATTTTTATTTGAAACTATATATGTTTAACGATTATAAGTACTAACATTTTTCACAAGGCCAGTCGAGAAGGCAAACCACCCAAGACACCCCTTAGGGGAAATAATTGAAGAGAAATTGTCAAAAATACAACTTTCCTTGTACTACTTTTCAAAAATACCTTAATCATTTTTACCATTGTTTTTTAAGAGAGAAAAACACACTTATAACTCTTGGGTTAATTAATCTAAGACTTAGGATTTAGAGTTAAGGGGTGGTGTAGGGTGGGGGTAGGGTTTAGGAATTCAAAATTTAAGATTTTAATTAATTTTAAAAAAAAATTACCTCTTAAAAAGTGGTATTTTTGAAAATGTCTCTTTAATGAAGGTAAAAATGAAAAGTGGTACAAGGAAAGTGGTATTTTTGAAAATTCTCACAATTGAAAGAGCATTTGTTTTTGTTTAAATTTTCTATTAAGAAATTTTTGGTATTTATATGTAAATATTATTTGAATTTTTTTGATAATAACAATATTTACAACACATTTTCCCATTTTTATGAAACTTTTATTAATAGTATATTGAATGAATTTATCGTTAAATAATATAACCTTTTAAACTTTGAAAATTTGTATAAACAAATAATTTAGTAAACTTATGATTGATTGCATTGAAATGCTTATGATAATATTATATAACATTATTTATCATTTTTTATAATGAGATTTTGTAATTACTGAAATGATGGTATAAATATTTATGAGACTTAACACAAAGTAAGATGGTTTATAGATATTTTATTATATTATATAAGGGAAAATTTCAAGTTTACCACTTTTGTTGTACCACTTTTCATTGTTACCTTCATTAAAGAGATATTTTCATAAATACCATTTTCTTAAGAGGAAAATTTTTAAAAAATTAATTAGAATCCTAAATTTTACATTCTTAAACTCTATCTCTACCCTACCTCCATTCCTCAACTCTAAACCCTAAGTCTTAGATTAATTAACCCAAAGGTTATAAGTGTGTTTTTTCTTTTAAAAAATAAGGGTAAAAGTGATTAAGGTAAAAGTAAAAAGTGATACAAATAAAGTGGTATTTTTGACAATTTCTCATTATATATAATAAATAACTAGATTTTGACCCGCACTTAGAAAGTGCAGTTTGATATTGACCTTTTTACCAACTTAATATCGAACTATGATTTATAATAAGTTTATATTCTATGATTGCATGATCGATATCTTTGGTGCTTGTGAGATTTTTCTTGCTCATAATCCTTTTGATAGTGAAACAAAAACTAATAAAACCATCCATTTATTATGTAGTTTTTAGGTATATTATTATTATGGAGTATTCATATATTTACCGGTTGTTTAAAATTTATTTATTTGTAAATTATAAAACATATTGAAATTGTAATATTTTAGTAAACAAATTTAGATAATTCACTCATTGCTACAAAAGAGTTTTTTGGAATATATTATATTCAAAAAAAGATTATGAGAAGTATTTGAAATCTAGTCAATTTTTTAATAGTAAATTATAAATCTGATTTTTTGAAATATCAAAACTATTTGAAAGCTACTCGATTTTGTTAGGAGAAGTATTACTTTGTCTGAATATTCGAACAGAACCGAATTACCAAATGTATGTATACTATTAAAAGAGAACAATATTTATGTGGTGAAAAATGAATATTTTAATCTATGTTTGTAAAACAATTAGACTTTCTTCAACAAAACAAATAATTTGAAAAACTAAATAATGTTCAATCATGTCACCTCCATAAGTATTGTCAAAAGAGCATCATTACAAACATAGATTAACTAAATAAATTATGTTTGTAATATAAGAAAATAATTACATTTGGCACAATAACATGTCAAATCAAGTCTTGCATGTTGCACAAATATAATGATGAGGTTCATAGAATCTCAATAATAACTTGTAAAATTAGATTTGAAACACATCATTAGACAACACTTACCTATATATACCAATAATAATATACCTAAAAACCATTTCGAAAATTGATACAATATTCAAATGCTCAATTATGTCACCTCCATAAGTATTGTTATTGTCAAAAGAGCATCATTACAAACATAGATCAACTAAATAAATTATATTTGTTATATAAGAAAATAGTTACATGTGCAACAATAACTTACCAAATCAAGTCTTACATGGTGAACAAATATAATGATGAGGTTCATAGAATCCCAATAATAACTTGTAAAATTAGATTTGAAACACATCATTAGACAACACTTATCTATATATACCAATAATAATATACCTAAAAACATTTCGAAAATTGATACAATATTTAAAACTTGAGATTGTTAACACTACAACTAAATAATTAATATCTAAATAGTAATAACTTGTCATAAAACCATTTCTAAAATTGATACAATATTTAAAACTTGAGATTGCTAACAAAACAAATAATTTGAAAAACTAAATAATGCTCAATCATGTCACCTCCATAAGTATTGTCATTGTCAAAAGAGCATTATTACAAAAATAGATTAACTAAATAAATTATGTTTGTTATATAAGAAAATAGTTACATTTGCCATAATAACTTGTCAAATCAAGTCTTGCATGTTGCACAAATATAATGAAGAAGTTCATAGAATTAGGTATAATAACTTTATACCTAAAATATGCATTATTATCGTTACTATCTATAACAATAATAATATACCTAAAAACTAAAGCGAAAATTGATACAATAACTTAAAAATATATAAATCTAATGCCACACAATATATTCATCAATTTAAAATATATACAAACCTAAAAGATGCATTATTTTCGTTACTAAAATATCAAAAATAAATTTCATATCAAAACAAATAATCAAAGATAAATGACAATCTTTGAATCTCAAAATGCAGGAATAAAGATATATCATGATTGATCAAAGGATATTAGAGACCTTATAAAAAAATAATTAAACATTAATTATCCAAAATAATTATACATAAACGGTTGTGTAACAACCGTAAAATAGTTATGAAATCCGAAAACACAAGAGAAAACATTAAAACATCACCAACAGTCATTGTGCAAGAGATTTAAAGAGTTGAATCATACATTTGAGGCTCATCCCACTTGTACCAATCGATGTTTGGAACACTCACATCATCCAACTTAGCTTGTGTCATATCAAGATCGACTTCAACTTTCTCCTTTTAATTCTTAAGAGCTTCAAAGATTGGTTCAAGTTGGTCAAGAACCGAGAGCTTTCCTTGAAGCTCAATGACATCCAACTTCTCTCTATGCCTCTTATACACTGCCTCGCCCCTTTCCTTCACCTTTGCAAGAATAGCCTTGCAATGGAGCTTAGTCTCCCTCTTTCCATTGTTGAATGCTTCAAATGGTGAAGAACCATAGTCTTCTACCATTGGATTCTTGAGTTTGAGGGTTTGGTTCTTTTCCATGGAGAATAAATAGTGGATGTTCAAAGAATAATTAGGTTAGCCAAAATAATTGAAAAAAAATACAAAAACAAATCTTTGTTCTTTAGTTAGATTTAGTCAAATAAAGATGATATAACCAAAGACAACATATTTCGAAAAATAAACAATCGAATATATTGAAAAAAATCAAACCCTAAAAGAATGAAAGACATGCAAATATAAACAAAGAATATTTTCAAAAGATCAATCTCTAAACAATCCAAGGTCAGCAATTCGAAATCTTATACCTTTCAAAAATAATCTAACACTAAAAGAATGAAAGTCATGCAAATCTAAAACAAAATATATTAAAAACCCAGTCTAAGAATAGATTATTGTGATTCATAGATTATTGTGATTCATAAAAGTAAAAAAAAGGAAACCTATATATATGTATCTAAATCGGTCACAACAATGAAAAAAAAACAAACAACATACCTTGATCTTAGAGAGAGATTATTGACAAAAATGAAAGGTTTTGGGGCTATATTGGTGAGAATTGAAGATAGAGAGTTATATATAAAAGAAAAGTAAAGAATTGTGTTGAATAAGAAATCTTTGGAATATTCTAGATGCCCATAATAACTTTTAAATATTTTTGAAAATCGTGTATTGAATATATTTAAATACGATATTTCTATATTTTAGTTCTTGATAAAAATAATACATTCAATTTTTTTTGGTATATTCGATAATGAGAAGGAAAAGTGTATATTTATTTCCTAAAATCTTGTTAATATTGATTTGCTTGTATTTGAGGCCGAATATATAGGCTAATAATTGATTAAATTTTGTAGTAGATATATTGCTTTTGTATAATCGTATGTGTTAAATATTTATTTCCATAGAAAAAAAATCAAACTGATATCTATAGTTATAAGGCAAATTCTGATACCAAATTTATATACCCAAATTATTCGGTGGGTGTTGCACACGTTTTAGAATGATTGAAATTCTGTTATCAAATTATAAATATGATATAATGAGTTGAGGAATATTCTGGAAGATATGCGTCAGTAAATTTAGGAATATTAGCGTCAATAAATTGTTACAAAAAATTTAGGAAGATATGCATTAAAAATATATGGAAATCATAAATATCTGTTATATTGTTTGCAATATTGGGTAGATTTGAGTATAAAAATATTCGGTATTTCTATTTTTTAACTGAAACAAGTGCAACTGATCACAATATTTCATATATTCGTGTACCTGTATTTTTAGATTTTTAATTATTATTTTAAGCAGAGTGAAGTTAAGGAAAAAATCTACAACTATCCTAGTTTCCAAACATAATTTTCGAATTTAATATAGGTTCTAGTATCCAAACAAAGTTATCCATGTATCCAAACAGAATTTTCGGGTAAAATCCTACTCTTGTTTCCAAACAGTACGAAAAGTGACTTGAGTTTTAATAATATAGATAACACATGCTTTTAAGTAAGAGTAATAATAATTTATAAATGCAATATTATATAATTTAAATTAATAAGATATATATATATATATATATATAAGACCATTTAAAACTTAAATGACAATTTTTTATCAGTAGATAAAAATATGACTCTAAATTAATAAAAAACATAAAATAATGTATACAAACTCTAAAATTTTATGTTTAGCTTTTTATATTTTCATTTTTGAGAACATTTATATGCCAAACAAATGAATATATACTGATTTTTATTATGGATGGGTGATAAAGTAAATTGCATATCATAAATTACAAAAATATTGTATACTAATAATGCGGAATAAGACTTTTAAATAACATTTTTAATAACTCATATATATAAGTGCCATCAAATTTTAAATTAATATTTTAAGTAATTGTATCCAAATCATGATAATAACCAGTTTGATCATAGATCAAAATTTGCATAAAATATTTTACTTGACAAACATAAATAAAAATTTCAAAATGCATCTGAATATCCAATTAACACAATTATGGTGCATATTCCCTACAAGAAATTTAAAATTTTGAATCCTTTATCAAAAGTAAATATTCAACTATATTAACAATAGTTTTATATAATTTTGAAAATTTATATGTACGGGTGCACGTATGAAATTTCCAATTGTATTTAAGGTCTAACGAAATGACATATATATTCTGTCAAAATGTCTAAGGACCAAATCTTGTAATTTAATATCTATTATATATATATTAAATGAGAATCATTACAATTTTTGAAGCATAACACGTGTCGTCATGGAAATAATTTTTAAGAGTCATTAGAAAAATAAACTGATTTATCTAAGTATAAACTATAGTTTTCATTAAACTAACCATAAAAATGCTTTTTAATTATTCTCCATTATTTCCTTAATTAAAATTTACGGAGTTACCTAATTTTATTAAAATATATATGACAACTAATGACTTTCAATAATAAAGATTTGCTAACAATTTTGTATACCCTATATCATTTTTGTTTAAATCTTTGTTATCAAAAAAAATTCATAATTACATTAACCTTATAATAAAATTTTAGAGTTTTTCATATATACTTTATTCTGAATTTTTAAAAACAAGTATAAATTACTAAAATATTAAAATTCTCACATAAACTTTGTGATCAATGGTTTGATTTTTTTCTATAATAAGATAACATGATTATAAAATCACAGGACTAAGAAGTTCTCTTTAATAGATGTTTATATATTTATAATTTAACTTAAAATATATATCATATGAAAAGACATACTTGTATTTTGATATTTTCATCGGATAAATATTGAAAACTTAATTTTGAAATTTGGATTAATTTTTTAAATGATTAGAAATTACTAAAATTATTAAATATCCTACACTAAAAACTCTATCAATGGTTTATAATATTTTTATTAAAAGATGATGATAATCATACAACCATATGATTAGGAACTTTATATAATAAATAGACATATAAAATGTATTATATATTTATTTTAATATCATTTGATTTAATTATATATCATATATAATAGATAAAACTGATTATTTTAATTTATTTGTTAAAAAATAAGAGTTAATAAATAAGACTGATTGTTTGATTTATATATGCGTACCAATTTAAAACTATACGTAATTATTATTCATTTTTCATTTATTCTATTTATAAATATTATTTATTATTTTATAATATATAGAAAAATATAAAATAAGTAATAATAAATAAATATAATTTGTATATAAAATATTTATTTCGCGGGTTGTATTTTATTAAAATGAAAAAAGGCACGCAAAACGCGTGGATCAAAGTGATCTGCTTCTAATTTCTCCACTTATTTATCATTCTAAAACATGTTGATTTGGTAAATAAAACAAGAAATATACATCTGGTAATTAAATATATTTGCTGCTGAATGGTGATCACGTGGAGATATAGAAATAAGAACTGTCAGCGAGAGGGACTGGGAAAATGTTCTGATTTTGTTTGGTAAATATCTAAGTTGGCACGTAATCTGGGAAGTTGTTAAGATGCTCAACTATTTATCGTTTTTGTGTTTTTGTTATTTTAAAATATATATGAAGTTGTTAAGATGTTTAAATATTTAAGATATTTAATTCTAAAATCTGATTGGTCAGGGGAGTTGTAGTTTATAGTATAAATGATTCTTGTCATTCTCCTAGATAACCTAAACCCAAATATTTTTTCTCCTCTACGTCTTCTTATTGGTGAGTAGTTTCTCTACGATCTTCTACTTCGGGGCCAGGTTAAATCATCTTATGTGTATGTTCTTTGTCGTGAGTTTTGATTGTCTTCGTAGACTTAAGCTTAAATCAATTAGTTTGTTTTTTTGGCATATATTTGTTTTTCTTTCTTTGTTGACTATGTAGTCATTTCAAATTTTTTGTTTTCGTTCCATTGAGTGGAATTGACATTTTTTGGTTAGTGTTCGTTTAAAATCACTCTGAGGAACGGAGTAATTAAAAAAACGTGAAATCTCATGGATGTTAATTGTGAGGATGAACTTCAAAAGTGAAAGACATATTATGACTTAAGAGAGAATTGGTTAGGAAGATTAATAGTTTGCTCATGTATTTTTCATAAGCAGGCTAGTGAGTTTTCAAATAAGTGACATGTTTGTGGGAAAGCTTTGTTTTGTAGAAAATGGAGGATCAAAAACAGACAAGTTTCACGTTTGAAATAGATAACTTCTTGGAGAAGGAAGATTTGATGCGATCACCGCATTTCTTTAGCGGAGGCTGCCAATGGTAAACGCAAAGATAATATATTTTAAATTCAATAATGTTTAATCAATATATTTCCATTCTTTTGTCAGGTTTGTTGATGTTTATCCCAAAGGATACGGTATTGAAGATCACATGTCTACGTTCCTCTGTGTTGCAAATCATGAATCATTGCAGCTTGGATGGAAAAGAAGAGCTATCTTTTCCTTAGTTCTATCGAATGAATCCGGCAAAGAACTCTACAGAACATTAGGAGATGGTAATGCACTTATCAGATGTATACTATACATATATATGATTGATGAAGAAGAATATCTAAATTAACCTCTCGTTTTTTGTTATCCAGGACCCTGTAGGATGTTCTGCGCTCAGTTTCCAGCATGGGGTTGGGCAGATGCCATGCCTCTTGAAATCCTTCAGGAAAATGGGTTTATGGAGAAGAACAAACTGATGGTTGAAGTCAAAGTAAAAGTACTTGAAGTTGTTGATGAATCAGAAGTTACTGGCAAGGAGACTTTGGATGTCTGCGGTTTCCAAGTTCTTTATTCTCAGGTATGATGATTATCAGAGCTGTGTCTACTAAAGGAAAAATGAAACATAGGCTTATGGTATCACTTTTTATTTGTAAAATTTAAAAGGCATATTTTCCAAAAAAAAACATGATTGCATATAGTTTTATTGGTAACAGTTTTTGACAGTTTTTCTACTTGAACCAATATTACTATTAACTCTTTTGGAACTTCTTTTTATAATCACAACTTAAACTATAAAATCAGTTTCATGTTCTCTCTTTTGATTTCCTTTGTATGTTATTTTTTTTTTGTTTTTATAATTAAGTATTGTGGCAAACAGTTTATTCTTGACAGTAGTCACTATTAATATCTTTGGAATCGTTTTCCTATCTATTAATTTGTTTAATCTAAAACTAAAATTAATCTTTGTAAAAAAATTGGAAGATATATTTACAAAATTTATGTTTTACATTTTTATTTCTTACAGATTTAAAATAAATCAAATATTTTGGTAAAAGTTTCAGAAATGAAACTATTTCACATCAAAAAAGTTTTTCATTGCTCTGATGGTTATAAAGTTTATAACTTATAAACAGATTTTTCTTGTTGCTGTTTTTTCTTCCTTTTTAGTTAACTAAAAGAAGATTCTGGTTTACAGGTTGGTCAAGTGAGTAATCTTTTCGCGAAGCACCCAGACATTACCTTGAATTTCATACCAAAGAGCCAATTGGTGAAGACAACACACATGAACCTCCTCCTCGGTCTCATCGACAAACTGAACAAGCCTCCACGTAGCTTCACCAAGGATGAGTTAAGCGACACTCACATGGAGTTGATAGATCTAACAAAAGCAGGCTTTAAGCTAGACTGGTTGAAGGAAAAGCTTGATGAGATTTCCTTGGAGTGGAAGAAAGCAAATAATGATGGTTCTTTTAATTCTTATGCTTCTCGAGTCCAAGAACTCGAGGAACAAGTCCAAGATCTGGAGGAACAAGTGAAGAATCTCAACCTTGAACTGGTCAAATCTTCTGCTAAAGTTTTGTGTTTGGAACAGATGGTGTCGGATCTCAGAGATGAACTGAGCAAGGAAAAAGCCAAATCTACTCCTGAAAACATTCTTGAGGGAGTTGTTCGCTCTTGGGAAATATTGGATTACGCGGATCTTAGTAATGAAGAAGTAGAATAAGTAATGACATTTTATTAGTATGGCTTTTGTTTTCTTTTATATATCAAGAAGTTAGTCTTCTCTATTTGAATTGAAGCTGCAAGTTTTTCATCACTTCTTGAACGCCACAAGTAACGATTACGTAAACTGATACAATATCTAAGCAAAACTAATATCTCGGAATGTTATCAATGAGTTTATTTGGACAGATCTATTTAATGCACGATATACATGTTTGTCCAGTTACATTAAAGGGTTGGAGTAGATCCCTTCTATAGGAGGAAAAATATTATATAAGTATAAAAATCGGGAAAAGAAAAGCAAACAAAAAGAAAATCAATCAACAAAATAAATTAGACAAATAAATCATTAAAATAATAGTATTTGCACTCTATACACAACGGTAATTGCATAATTAGGTTCATACACATTTAGCTTATCGATGCATTTGGCTCATTTTTATTTTGACCATTTTACCCCTATATCACCTTCAGTTTCTTAGGTTCCTTGCATGCAAATGTTGCTCTTCTCTCGATAAACCCTGACTAGCCAAACTTATGCGAAATTACTGATGTCAGACAAGTTTAATAGAGTTTATATTTTTATATTTTCTCATAAACTAATTTATCGGTTCTTGTACTCTAATCCTTTATATTCACTTGTTTGTTTTTCAAAATAGTTACAAATCTACTAACCATTTTCAGTTTTGATCTATATCCTCTACACTTTTTCCAGATCTCCGTTTCTCCGCTGGAATCTAGCGATGGTTCATACTATCGTCCTATATTTCTGCCTCGGATGTTTGCATTTGGTGACGAACCGCTGGCCATTAGGGTTACACCTTACCACAAGCTTTCTTGAATCAGTAAAATTCTTAACGCCCTTGAGGAAAATAAAGTCGGATTCATAAGAGTATCGCCCTTTAGAAAACTCATAAGAAGCACGAAGCCTGGTTCTTATCTGCTGATAAGCCGGTAAGGTTTTCTCTCAGAGAATTCTCATTGGTTATAGGGCTTAACTGCCGTAATTTTCTTCCTAATTCAAACAAAAGGAGCAAGAAGAATATGTATGAGAAGCCTTATTGGTGTGAGCTTTTCGGCACAATGAAAGATGTCCCTGTTACCTATGTAACTTCCATGCTCAAGAAGAAAACAGTCAAAGACTCTGATACTAGGATTAAATATGCCTTACTTGCCTTGCTATCTGTTTTTATCCTCCCAACCTCTCACAATTCTCGTATCTCTGAAGACCATGCTGAGAAGATTAAAGACGTGGACGCTTTCCTGGCTTATCCGCCGGGGTGTGTTTCATTCGAAATGTCAATCAGTAGAATGAAAGAGAGAAATGAAGTTGCGTTATCATAGAACACTATCTCCCTCAAAGGGTTTGTCCTCTCAATTCAGCTGATCATGACTGAAGTTGTCATGTCACTCAATGGAGTTGTCCAAGAAGTAGGTGGTTCCGACTCTGAAGCCGACTTTCAAGATGACGAAGATGTTGACGATGATGATAAAAAGGGAAAGAAAAGTATCAGTCCTTCCCATGTCCGCGACATTGATACGCTTGGAATGTACTTTTTCTCATGGCTTTTGCAAATTAGTGTGTTTTTTTTCCTTTATTTTCTTTTATAGTTTCGTTTGATTTACAGGCTTCTGTGTTTTCTATCATCCCTTCTGGAGCTCTACCAAATGATACGAGTTCTGATTTTGTGTGGTCTGATGATGAAGACGATGTACTAGTTGACAACCTTGTCAAGTCTATTGAATGTGGTTTTGCCTTTTCCAATTCTCGTTTCACTGGAAGTGCATCCAAAGCCGATGTGATACGTATGCGTGTAGAAGGTAAAAAATACAACACCTCTGGTAAATCTACCAAAGTATCTCGAAAGGAATCTGGTGCTGAAGCTATAGACTCTGATTATATAGCTACCATGGTGAAAATAGTGTCTCTGCGGACCTATCCAGGATGGGAGAGCATATAAAAGAACTTAGAGACACTTTCACTAACTCCCAAAAACCTCTTGTGTGCTAATATTCAAGACATGTTCGACAATTTTCAGAGGGACATTCTGAAGTTTATAACCCCCACCTCCGCAGCCCCCCCCCCCCGCCAATCTTCTCCATCTACTGGTTCCCATCCCAATATCCCTGCTTCCACCAAAAAACACACAAGCGGCAGCACCCCTGTTGATGCGAGTAACATAATACAGAACACTATGAGTTTTGCTAATGACTATTTACCACCATCTAGTAGTGGAAGTCTCTTTTATACCAACATCACCATGTCTTCTGTTTTTATGTCTGTCAACTGTTATTCATCTTAATCGATCAGGCCCCTTTAGGCAATGATTTTGAGTTTGATGAAGCACCTGGTGGCCATGGAAGGGGTAACATTGGCGGAGAAGATACGGTAAGCCACATTATTGTTTACACTTACTGCTATTTCAGTTTGTAGCCCTTAATTTATTTAGTTTGCATCATACATTGGTTTCCCACCAGACCATTGTATTACTTAGCAGTTACGTACATAGTTTGAATACAATTGCAATTATATCAGGCTAATGTTTATTCGTACCTCTTTTGCATCTCTTAAGATTTTGTTTTTCCTGACCAGGTACATGTAAACTCGTCATCTGGCTATCAACGCACCGTCTTATCCCTTGTTCATGTTCTTAACAATCCAGCATCACATTCATCCCCCTGCGATGCCAATTCAAATATGGTATGTATAGTATATTTCTTCTTTTTGAAGTTGCAACACAATCTTTTTAACAAAATATCATTCACTTGTTTTGCCTTTTTACAGGACACTTAGAAAAGTGGTCATGTTTTCCCAGACCCCACCTTTTCTTTGGGCTTAACGTAGAAAGATTCACAACTTACCAAAATCGACATTCCCATCGTTAACAACGGCACACAAGCTATGACCGACGATGGCCCTGCTCCAACCATATGCGACAACTCCCTTGTGCTTCCACTTAGGAAGAGAAGCAAGAGAGCTAAAGTTGTTCCGAGATCGTTAGTGGGAGAGTACCATTGCGATAAAGGAGTCCTTACTTGTAAGTGGGAAGCGTTTTTAAATGACATGCAAAGCACCCCTCACGTTAATTATGATGTTAAATTTGCCGCTCTAGCTGAGAAACTTGAGTCATTGTAAGTCATTCAATTGGTTTTCTAACTATTTTTATACCATGAAACATCTCTCAGATGCTAGCTAAACTTTTCTCTAAAATGCTATGTTATTCCTTCTAGTGTTATTAATGTTGGTGGGGCATGTCTAGATTCCATCGAATTGATGTCAATTGTTGAAAGGGCATCACATTTAACCGCCAAGGTATGCATATCTATACTTTTCAGCAACAACATTTTTTCCAATAACTAGGGATCTGTATAATCCATTTCAAATCATTTTTTTCTTGTAGGAGCTCGATGCCCTAATCCATCACACTCGCTCATTGTTTCATTCACATTCTGATCAAATTCAATTGAAGAACTCAGTACTTCTGGATACAAAGTTTGTATCACTCCTTGCAAAGACCTTCTCTAAGTTCAACAAGACAACTAAGAAGGAGAGTTTCCAAATACCAGAATCTCTGTGTGAATATCTTGTTGGAGATGGTCCAGTTGACGATGTTAACAGTTATTATTTCCCTTTCAGTTTTTTGACAAAAGCATTGGGTGGATGTATGTGCCGACTTGTTCCTTTCGCTGGTCATTGTTCTAGACTGCAACACCTTCATGAGAATGCATGGTATGATCACTAAAGAGTTGCGCCCAATTTCACAGATGTTCCCTTACCTGCTACAACAAGCCAGGAAACAACTTTCTCCAAAAGATCTGAAGTCTCAGGCCATTGAAAGACCCTGCTCTGTTCCACAGAACCCCAGCCATATCGACTCCGCCATTACCTCGATTCTACTAATCCAAGCTCACGTTGTTGCTGTGTTAATGTCTGTAAGTGCATTACAACAAATGTGCTCGACGCTGGGGTGCAGAGGATGACAGTCATGATCTATGAAGACAATGTTGGAGCCCTCTGAACTAATCTATGTCCAACATCTTTATTATCTTCCTATATTGTGTGCCCATGCGAGGGACCTCTCCTTTATGTCTATGTTCCTTCTTTTTGAAAATGTAGTATTGTACGATGTGGAATGACCCCTTAAACTTTTGGTTTTCACTTTAGGAATGTAAGTATTTATCTATATATGTACTCTAATGATTAGCGGGATAAAACACCAATCATTTAATCATCTTTTAATTTGGAACTCACCATCTTTATTAGAACATCCCATCTCAAAATTGAGCTCTTGGCAATTATCTGGCTACAAACTAACCGTAGATGATGATTTTTTGAGTCAGACCCAAGCCCAATGCCATGCGCAATTTCGCCAAATGAAATGAAAGAAGAGTTTATTGGTCTACATGGATTGAGTTGTGTGGTGGGCCTCACCATCATTCAATCATCTTGTAATTTGAAACTCACTATTCTTAGTAGAACATCTCATCTCTAAATTTAGCTCTTGGAAATTAGCCGGCTACAAACTAAACGTACATGAAGATTTTTTCAGTCAGGCGCAAACCCAACGGAATGTGCAATTTCGCCAAATGAAACGAGAGAAGAGTCCATTAGTCTACATGGACTGAGTTCTGTGGTGGGCCCCACCAATATGTGTCCACTATCAAAAAAATTTATTCTCGAAATCGCCCCCACTCACTTCTTTTTAGCTCTCCTCTTTCCCCTCAATCTCTTCTCCCCATTTTCCTATCAAATCCGAATCTGAGTAAGAACAATATCGCTCTTAACCAAGAAAAGCTCGTCGAATGTCTCGTGTAAATGTTTGAAGTAGTTACTTCTTATACTCTATTTTTATCATGTTTACCCTAACAAATCCTTAAATCTCCATGCGGAGGAACCTGAAGATTTCGTCGAGGAGAAAGGGAGAAAGTTCTTCCGAAATATTGTCGATGTGGGGAGGAGGTCGTCATTAAGACATCTGGGACAGCTAAAAATCCGGGGAGGCTATTCTACTGCTATCCCGATGGATCAAGGGAGTAAGAGTTGTAGTTTAAAGGTTTTAATTGTTTTGTTGATTTGGTTATACTGCTGTTCCATGGATCCTATTTGTTTTGATAATTGTTGCTCCATTTTTCAATTTTTCTATTTTAGCCTTTCTCTAAATGTGGTCATTATATTTAGTTTTGCTTTAACCCTGCCAGGACAAATTTTATCTCTTCACCTGGATAGATGAACGGGTGGTGGAAGAAATTGAGGATATAAAGAGTCTGGTGAGCGATGTACAAGGACAGATGTGTGACCTTAGGGGGGACATTGTCAGACTTGCGAAGGAGCTTGAACATAGCAAGCATAAGATCGAAATGGCGAGTGTCTAGAATGGATGATGTAGTATTTTGTAAGAACAAATTAGTGGGTTTGTCATCAGATGTTGGACTGTAAAATCATAATCTTAGCTAATTATGGAACAATTTGGTGGTTCTGTTTTGAAGTTGACAGTTTTTCCCTAATCCAATATGTTACTTATATTGCTAATTTTGTTTTTGTTTAAACATGCACCGTTTTTATCCGGTTACAGTTATGACGTAGATATTTCTCTTGTCTTTTTGGGTTATGGACGTAATATCCTATGGCTATAATTTTGTTTCTTCCTTGTAACCACCGTTTTTAGCTTGCTACGAACATTGCCCGACGCAAATGTCTAATAGCAAACCCACTGCAAATAGTCATGTCTACACTGACCGTTCCAAAAATTTCGATGAGTGCAATTCGTGCAATATGTCTACTAAAAACGTATGATAGAGTCTCGATTCAACAACTATTTACTTTATCAAAATTTCATGTTTTCAATTCCCATATGTAGGGTCTCTAATAGTACTCTAAATTATTTGACACTAATTATTATCATGGAGGTGTTTCTCAAAATTTTGCTGCTACAACATTGTAGTATCAATACAATAATAAACTTAATCAGCCAAAGTAGAGGAAGAAATTCTTATTTATTATAACAAAGTAATGAATCCTTAATCCCTACACACCTTCACAATGGGATAATCAATACAAGTATCTCACATGATAGGTTTTACTCTCCCACCATGATTCAATCCCTTTCACATACAGCATGTCTGTCGCCGTGAATTCCCTTCAATACGTACCTCCTTACTTACTAGATAGCTTCCTTGCAAGTGGCTTTGTTGTGCCCTAGGCCCTTGCACCTTCTGCACAATGTCCTTCTCCTCATGTGGTTCATCTTAAAACGAACATTATCAGTTGCACACTACAATTAACCACAACTTCAATTTATTATATAAGAAGCCATATAATTTTATATAACTTACAATTTTTTCCCTCTGGAAAAGAACCTATTTTTCTTAGACCTTTCTGGTGGTCACCTAGTTGTTGGAGGACACAAATGCATACCTCCAAAATCAGACACCAAAACGGACACACCATTGTAGTCTGGTACTGGCAGCACACTTTCTGCATAAACTGATCTGAGATCTCTTACTGAGTATGCAGCTAAGACCATTGATTCCACACTAACTTTCCCCTAAATGGCAGCTGCAATAGCATGGGAACATGGAATATAAAGCATCTGGAATTCAAAACAGCTACATGTTTTTGCAACCAGGTTTACGTGATAACTTCCACCATTTTTACTACGTACTTCATATTTGTGGCCAGCAATTTCACTTACTTTGTACCCATTCGACATCTCAATTTTTTTGTGACAATACCTGAAACCTTGGGTGTTATTGAACCTTTATTCTTACTGACTGCATCCCCTCGAGTTGCAAACCATCATGTTAGCTTGATACGAATAAAATCAATTAACGGTATTACTGGATATTCCCTCGCCTCACCGCAAGACAAAAATCCAAGACTCTGCTAGGTTTCTCATCATGATATTATAACGCTTTCCTGGAAAATGTGATAACACCCAATGCTTCAACCCTATGTCGAGTAGATACTCTGCAGAAGCCGGATCCATCATCTTAATCTCGTTAAAAGTGCTGTAAAACTCTTGCACTTGGAATGTCCTAGCAGCCTTTGCAACGAGGTACTCTAGGTGGCGGGCTCTGAAATTTGACCTTATCTTTCTCTTCAAATGTACTAAACAGATGCAGTGCCTAGCCCTTGGATAAACCTGCATAAAAAAAAATAAATCATTTACTGGTTACATATTCCCACTTACCAGCTAAACGTTAAACTACCGAATAAGTAAATAGTTTACAGCTAAACATTATATTACCTTGCTTAGACCCTTATAAATTGACATGTGCCTATCGGATACAAACACAAGGTCATAATCACCATCCACAAGTGCAGACAACTTTTTAAAAAACTACTCCCATGATAAGTCATTCTCACTGTCCACAATCACAAAAGCTAAGGAGAATATTTGGTAGTTGCCATCCTGAGCAGAGGTGATTAGTAAACATCTTCATATTTTCCTTTCAAATGTGTCCCATCAACGACAACCACCTTCCTCATAAATTCATACCCTCTTATAGATGCTTCAAAAGCCACAAACATATATTTGAAACGACGACCACCTCCCTCTATTGTTTCTGTGAACAGCTTTGTTATTGTGCCCAGGTTTGCAGCAACTAGCCTTTTTAGATAATCTAGCAGTTGACTGTAAGAGGATTGAGTAGTACCTTTTGCTTTGTCAATCGCTACGTCCCTTGAAGGCCAAGCCTTCCAGTATGATATATTTACATCATGGTCACCACGCATCATCTGTCTTATCTCACATGGCTATGGCCCACCACCGGCTCCTCCAAACTTGCTTCTCGTGATCTCACCAATAACCGAGGCAGTTGCTTGAGCCTGGTAGCCGCCACACTCATCCATCGAGCACAAATGCTCAGATACGACTTTTCTAATTTTGAAGATCTCAGCATCCTTAAGTTTGACTGCATAGACTCTCCAGAGGAAATCATTCTATAACACTCAAAAACTATCAACCCTGGCTCTGATATCCTGCTTTTGTATCGAAACTTCCGGCTTATCGCATAAATTTCCATATGCTGCTTAAAGGCGTCTCTATTCCTGAACTTCATGCCCACTGCTACATCGTCCGCATAGTCTCCAATTCCCTCTATAAAGTAAATAATAAGAATTTTAGTGACAACTCTAATCCTACAAAACATTCTAACAATATTAATTGTTTATTGAAGTTTAATATTCTTGTGCTAATATAAAACTATCATCTATTAAAATAGACAAACTACTCTTCATGTCTCGTTTCCTCATCATTTTTCCATATTTATCATAATCTTTAAGTTCTTTTTTGTTTGATTCTACAAATTTTTTACCATTGCATTCGTGAAAATTTTAGAATTTTCTTTACAATCCTAAATAAACGGGTACAGCAACTTGTTCCATCTAAGTGTAGACAACCAACATTTAGAAAAAAGTGATACAACATATTTTAGCAACACAAAAAGGACCGACTTCGTTCCAAGACATCATTCTTACCCGATAACAACTTTTTCTTAGATGGATACAAAAACGTTTAGCCATAGAAAATCAAACTGATGCCGTTTACATAACTTTAACCCGCCACAAAACTAAAATAAAACATTATCCGAATCTTATTCGAAAAATAAACTTGATCCAAACTAGTTACCCCATCTTCCCATCGATGTAAATTTCAAACACCCACATTGTTAGTGCTGCTTCCTTAGAGGATGTTTCATTTGCTTTCTCATCAACCTTGCTTGTTCCAACCTCTTTTAGTGCACAACAAATCGCCAACTTCATCATTGTTGGCATATTTTAGCAACACAAAAAGGACCGACTTCGTTCCAAGACATCATTCTTACCCGATAACAACTTTTTCTTAGATGGATACAAAAACGTTTAGCCATAGAAAATCAAACTGATGCCGCTTACATAACTTTAACCCGCCACAAAACTAAAATAAAACATTATCCGAATCTTATTCGAAAAATAAACTTGATCCAAACTAGTTACCCCATCTTCCCATCGATGTAAATTTCAAACACGCACATTGTTAGTGCTGCTTCCTTAGAGGATGTTTCATTTGCCTTCTCATCAACCTTGCTTGTTCCAACCTCTTTTAGTGCACAACAAATCGCCAACTTCATCATTGTTGGCATATTGTTATCACACTCCACTACGTGCCAACCACTTCTTTACCCTTATCAAGCCCATGTGATGGGGCAACTCCAGTTCCCTTACCAGCCAACAATTCTGCAGTTAGTGGGTTATTACAATTATACTTCACAAACCACTATAGTGAAAATCTAAAACATATCTTTAGCTTTTTTCTTACCTTTGTTAGTAGGTGGGATCATAGAAGAACATCCAACTCCATCCCCATATTTCCCACTGACATATTAGTAACAGGGAATTGCATAGGGTGAACATTGCCCACAAAGTTCTCAGCTGTTGACCCGGCTGAAGAACCACCTCCTCATATTCAAATGCTTTCGTGCCCCCGCCATTGGTGTTGTTGTTCACTCCGTCACAACTTGCATCACTGATGTCTTGCATATTTTCATTGTTTCACCCATTCATACATGTGCATTTTGATCATATAGATTAGGATTTAGTCATTTTTAGGTTGCATCTTGCATACATGAATCTTTATCAGGTGTTGGAGTGTGCCATGGAGTGATTTGAGATGCTTGGGAGAATTGTGATCCAAAAGGGGTTAAAGATGAGCATGGATGGAGCATTTAAAGAAATCTTCTGTTGCTAGGATTTTGTGGAGACACAGAAAATTGAGTTAGATTTCTAATGGAAGTAGTTTCAAGTCATTTGAAGATGTAATGAAGGAGTTATGACCAATTTACTAGAGGCATATCCACCATGTTCGAGCATCCTGGAATGACCTCTCAGAGCGACCTACCAAGGTCGCTCCCAGCCAGAGCGACCTCCCGGAGCGAGGCACCTAGGTAGCTCGCTTTTTTATCAAATCCGGAAGCCGAAATATCCCCTGGAGCGACGTCTTGGAGCGACGTCGATAGGTCGCTCCCAGCCAGAGCGACCTCCTGGAGAGACGTCGATAGGTCGCTGCGTGTTTTGTTTGGACGAAAACTTGTGTTATTTCAGGGACCTTTTGGTCATTTGTTTCATTGTTTTTACACTGGCTAAACCTAAGTTTAAGTACTTCTTGTAGCCGAGGAGGCAGGATTATCTTTGGTTCTGGGAGAAAACACAAAAACCTCTTGGAAAAGTTGATTTCTATGAATCATTCTTCATTGTTCTTGTGATCCTGTTTTATTTCATTGCATTATCTACTCATCTTTGCATGATTAAGCTTGAATCCAATATGGGTTTAAGAGGAATCATGAAGAGTAGTGAGTAATCCATCTTTGAATTCATGGGATAGGAAGATTAAGGGTGATTAGGCTAGAATTAGGATGTTTAGTGTAGATTTCTCTTATTCCTTGCTAGTAGAGTATTCTTAATGCATCTTTTGAGTTGGCCTCTCAAAAGTTGAGCTTTAGGCATTTCCCACCTCACAAGGTGTTCGATGAAATGCCTGATCCAACTCTCCTAAGCTTTTAATATACTTTACCAAAGACATTTGTTGTTAAAGGTGTTAAGATGGCTAATAGGCTTGTTCTTAAAGATTACTTTTATAACATTCAACCGAAGACATTTGATGTTTGAGTTATGTTAGTAAATGAGCATTCATCTAGACATAGAGTTTGCTTAGAGATGTGTCTAGGCTTAAGGTTAATAGTTAATTGATCATTTGCCATCCTTAGTTTAAAGTTTGATCACCCAAGATCTAATCCCTTCTCCCATGAGTTCTCCTTTCTCTTAATCAAGAAAGTTATTTTAATCATCGCTTTTCTTATTCTTAGTTATAGTTTAAAAACACCCATTATTCGATTGCAATTAGATTAAGTGAGTACTTGCCTTCTCAGTGCTTTGAAATCCCTTAGAATTGGTTCGACAATCTCTTATACTACAACATTTGTCTTAGGAGCCTTGAAAACTCCTAACATCAATCACCAACAACCACACCACCATTTTTATCCGTAGCTTGTCCATCACCACCCAAATCTCCTTCAGAAGTGAACCCCTCATCTACAACACCTTCCTAAAACAACGTTCCATTTCCCTTGCCTTCACCAGTAGGTCTTTGGGTGCTTGAAAATTCTGGGTAGATAACCAAGTCTAACCCTACATCCCAACAAAATGGCGGAGCTTCACGCTTTGTAATATGCCCTGTCACAACCTTGGCATTCCTTCAAATTACGTTAAGTTTGGCTGTTAGTAGATACCTTAGCCACGTCAAACTTTTAACATGATATACTTATAGTTAAAGTCTAACGAGAAACTTAGCATATTTAAGATTCAAGTAGCATAAACACTATTACATTATCTTGGAATTGTTACAGAAAATAAATATATGATTTCAAAGGCCAACTTACCAGAGGATATATTGTCGTTGCCACCTTCCACCATCTCTTCATCATCGTCGACCTTTATTATTTCTCTCTCTGGTGCGGTATCACGACTATTTCTTGCTAGAAATTTGTCAGTGTATGTCATTTCCAAAGAACCATGGTGGAACAACAGTATCCCTTGCTCTATGGAAAATGGCATTAATGACCCGTTCAGTTTGGGTTGCACGATCGCCGAAGACAAGACATGTATCAAATGAAAAATCTATCAACTAACATACATCTTATAATTTTTTCATTCAAAATAATCCTCATTGATAAAATCTTACTTTGATACGCAGCACGTGAGTTTTCGCTTTCGGTTCCATCAAAGATATACGAAGTTGCACCAATAGTAAAATTAGTCTGACAAAGGAACTGGTATTCTGACACGCCTTTAGGGCCCATTATCACCATCAATGCAAGTTCATCAAGCCACGTTCTCACATTCAGCAGCATTGAAAGGTCAGATAAGTTTGAGATCGTGGTGGGTGGTGTCTTGTTTCCCAATGGTACTAGCATCCAACTTGGCAGACAGTACATAACAACAACTGGAGTGTGAGGACTTAAACTGTAACGCCTCCTAATGTTTTGGTCTAGGATCTCAAAACTAGTGGCCTTACTTATCAACAACCTATAACCAAAATCTTCTGGATGAGTAATGAAATCCCACTCTTGTTCACCATTCTTCTTCCATTCACCTCTCCAAAGTCGCACACACCTCACCATCCTGAACCTGTCAACCAAAAGATGGAGTCACAAATTAGTAAAATTCATGTCAAAATCATAAACTCGTTTGAAACTGGAAAACGATTTTAAGCATGCCTCATAATTGTCTTGTACCCCATATGATAATTGACAAGAGAAATCAAAGAAGAGTGCAAATAACAAATCGGAACAAAATTTAATGCAGCAGAATGAACATTCTTTAGGATTGTAATTGCTACTTAGTATTTTCGGGAGTTAATACCTTAAACTTTTGTCTCTTTTTATCTCTGAGTGTTTATTGCTGAATGGTAGTCGGTTGGCTTCCTTATATAGACAAAAATCGGCATCCTCTCTCCTCCCATACAATTTTTTACATGCTAACACATATCTTTTGCTGTGATTCTACTTTTTGCATGCAACCAATTGTGTCAGAGATTCTTAGTATCTCATTAGCCAATTCCATTAGTAGGCAGCCTCACATAGTTTTGAAGGGGAATAAACTATACAGAAATCATTACCCATTCTACCAATCATCGCTAAACCCCCTTTTAGCCTTGAACCTATAGCTTAGCCTACCGAAAATCTTAACCTACGCTAGTAAAGGTTAGTTTTGTCTTTTCGTTTTCTCTGCAAGGCCCACATATTTCATGGCTTGGGCAGATATTTAATTTGTAAGTTCTTTTAGTATTATGACATAATTCACTCTTCAAATAAAAATAAATAACAATCATTTTTATGGTAGAATAATGTAGGGTTTTCCGTGACAATAGAAAAGCAAGAAGTAAAGCAGCAGAACAAAAAAGGGAAAATTCCATTTTAATACCCGAACTAATTTTTTTTGAGCTATTTAATACCCCAACTATTTGTTTTCCCAACTAATTACTCCAACTATTTTTCTTTCCCACTTTAATACCCAGAAAGTGTTTCGTGTTCCCACTTTAGACTGTGTCGTTAATAGAAGTCGACGGAACAGTAAATGACGTTAATTTTCTGACGTCGAGTTAACTACAGTAAAAAAGAAGCCACAATGGTTATAATGCCCAAGCCCAAACCCGTTTCCAGACCCGTCCGAAGGCAAAATTATAACCCACCACAAAATAAAACCCGAGAAAAAAATCCCAAATCGAAAAAAGAACCCTAAAATCTCATGAATCAAAAATCGAAGCTTTTCGAAAAAATCGATTAAGATGAGGTTCGAATAGCTTGTTTATGTTTGATTTCGGTTTGTTTTATTAATTCTTTCTTGTCTTTTCATATCTTTTTGACTCAAATCGTTTTCGATTTTGTAGTAATGGAGACGAAAATTTGAAGATGCACATCCACTATGGAGGGGTAATGTCGAAGGAAGGGAGAAATCTATGCTATGTAGGTGGTGAGGTTGCTCCAGATATGCTAGTTGATCCCGACCACCTTACTTTCTCTATATTTGAAGATTTTACCCGAAGTCGTCAAGTTGTAAGTGATGTGGAGAAAGTCTGGTACAAGTTACCTAATGAAGAGATGTCATCAGCAAGATTGATATGGGAGGATAAGGACAGGGAAATTGTGAAGATGACAGCTGAAGCACAAAAATGTGGAGAGGTATACATATATGTTGAGCACAGTGTTTCTCCAATTGATATTGTTGATGCTTCTGGTTTGGTAAATGAACTGAGTCGTAATGAGGTCACTGAACCGGATGATGGTGAGAAAGCTGATGCTGAAGATGGTAGTGAGGGTTACGAAAGTGAAGAAGAAAGTGATGAAGAGAACAAAGAAGAAGAAAGCGATGAAGAGAACATAGAAGAAGAAAGCGATGAAGAAGTGATTGAGGAAGAACGTCATGAAGAGGGTCAAGATGGTGGAGTACAATCGGAGGATGATAACCAGATTTTAGGGGAAGGAGTTGATGACCCCCGGTTTGGAAACTTGTTTGCAGTAGTGGCATCTGAGGCTTCTATGGTTAATTATGTTAGTCAACCAAATGAAGACTCTGAGGAAGCTGTAGATAGTAATGTTGAGACTGAGAAACAACATCATAGTGGAGAATATCCTGACTCTGCTGAAGACACAGATGAAGAATGGCAAAATTGGGAGAAGAAGGATGACCGTGGGAGAGCTTTTAAAAGAAAAAGCAAAGCTGACTATGACAAGCCTCCTTACCTATGGCTGATGCAAACGTTTAACAATGGGGATGAATTCAAGGATCAGTTGTTGAGGTATGTTCTTAAAACTCAGTTCGATGTTAAGTTAAATAAGTGGCAACCCACGAAGCATGCAGCCATATGTTCTCATGAGAAATGCAAATGGAGGATATATTGCTCATTGGAGAAACCTATAAGGAAGTGGATGGTGAAAGTGTACGAAGACAAGCATAATCACTTGCCTACAGGATGACGGCAATCCAAATCCGCCAAGGAGACGTAAGACAAGTCTTTCTCAACCTTCCAATCGACCAGTTACACCTAATCTATCCCAAGCTTCCAATGCAGCTTCATCTACTGCACCTCAACCAACAACATTGTCACAAGCTCAATCTCAACCAACATCGTCTAATGTGGCTCCAGTTCGTGGGCGTGGAAGGGGTCGTCGTGGTCGACCTCCTGGAAGAGGACAAGCCCGAAAGGTGGTTGTGCCAAGAGGCCAAGGCATGTACATGTGCCCCTTCTCAGATCGAGTGTTTGAATGCTTTGGTTCTACTTCAAGAGAGATAGGAGGAAGCTCTTCCAAGGGTTCAAAATCAAAAAAGTAGTATTGACTGAGTATGGTTACTTAAGCTTCGTTTGTTGTTGTTGTTGTGACTGATGTTGCCTATCTAGTTTGCTTATCTTTGCTTTTTAAAACCCATGTCATGTAATGAAAGATGTTTGTTTCTTTTGTTTGGTCTCTTTATGAACCCAAGTTATGCAAGAATGATGTTTGTTTTGTTTGTTTGGTCTCTTTATTTCCCTTATGAAATAGTATATTTCTTTTGTTTGGAAGCAAAACAAACGAAATTGTAAACTTAACTTCCATAACATTCCATTACAACCACATAGCATTCCATTACAAATTGTAAACTTAACTTTCATAACATTCCATTACAACCACATAGCATTCCATTACAACCACACCCAAATTACTAAAAGCATAACTACTTCAAAGCATAACTACTTCAAAGCATTGACAATGACACACCAAATTACTAAAACCATAACTACTTCAAAGCATTGACAATGACAGCAGTGACACAAACAAATCCCAACCAAGAAATTATCACAAACTGTCTACCAATCTTCTCCCTTTCACAGCTTGATGCAAGCTCTTGCTTGAGCTTCTTGTTCTCAGTTTCCATTGTTTCTATTTGAAGCAACACCTCTGAGTTGATCGCCCTCGCCTCTGTTTCCATTATGTTACCTCCATGCCTAACCATAGTCCTCAGATTCTTCAACTCTTCTGCCTGCTCACGGATTAAGTCTCTGGCTTCCAACAATGCGGTTTTTTGCCAACCATGAGGCTTCTCAACATCATACCACTTGAAGAAATTGCAAGACTTCGATTTTGGATATACACAAGAGTAAAACCTTCTTCCTGGATTGTCGTCCGTCCAAGCCTTCTTCACCTCTGAAATCTGCCCACAAAAACATCTCACTTCACTTGTCATTCCTCCACTGGTTGCGTTGGAGCCAGCACCAGAGCTTGAGCTTCGATTCATCTTCCTCCTCTCTTACACTGAAAGTTGCTGAAACTATGGCTTTAGGGTTTCTGGAATTGGGGATTTATATTAGATGTCGACATTTAACCATGGTTAAAGAGTTAACAACTAATTAACGTCGTTTACTGTTCCGTCGACTTCTATTAACGACACAGTCTAAAGTGGGAACACGGAACACTTTCAGGGTATTAAAGTGGAAAAGAAAAATAGTTGGAGTAATTAGTTGGGAAGACAAATAGTTGGGGTATTAAATAGCTCAAAGAAATTTAGTTCGGGTATTAAAATGGAATTTTCCCAACAAAAAATAAATCAAAGGTAGTATTTTATTGATGGATCGAGTATGATTACAACATATTGGTTTATAAAACCTAGTACTATTCAAAAGTGAATAATAGTCTATCCCCTCTTCTAGGGTATATGAGTCTCTTTTGTAGGTATAGTCGAAATCTAGGTTAAATCATTCCATATCCTAAAATATGGAAATATCCTCCTCTAGTATAAACTTTCCATTTTACCCGAAGGCAGGGGGAAACCATGATCTGTAGGCCAGCAGCCGTTTAAGCAGGAGAAGGTTGATGTCCTGCTCTAAGCATGAAGATTGACTTCTTGGATTAATTATCCCCAACCGTTCTTTCGAATTCATGTATGAAGTCGAAAGATAACATGTGCCTTTTGCTCGACTGGAATCATACCTTCCCAGCAGGTCTACGGGTGGTGAGCATTACGTCGATTCTTAGAGGATTCATGGATTATCATGGTTTGAACCATAGGGAAATTCAGTAAGATATGCTTTGTTGCGAAGGCACATGATGGTAGAAGGGATTGGGATCTCTTAAGTCGTTAGCACGAGGCATGTATGATCTGATGATCTTGTGGACTTGTGGTCCCAGATTTCGTATTGCAATGATCTACAAGATCTGTTTTATGGCATGTGAATTTTGTGGCGTGTAACACCCCAACCCGGCCGACTAGGCCACGGTCAAAGCGCTACTTGCTCAGTCCACTTCCTTTCCAAACCTCTCTATTTTTGAACCCTTCTTATTTAATTTTTCCCTTAGGCATGGGTTCACTTAGACCTTAGCTAAAAACTTCCTAAATCAATCATAGCTTAGATCCTTTCAACTTATACGAAGCGGAATATTCTTGTCTAACCCTTTATCTAATCCAATCAAGTACTCGTCTGGTCTAAATTTCTAAGAAATGGTCAGTTCACTTAGCTACCATTTCAGCTTATATACCAAAACTTGACATGGTTCAATTCAAACTAATCTGAGGTTCCTTTCCCTAAACCATTCTACCAGGATCCTAGCAAGATATTAATCTATTCAAGTATTTGCTAAGTCATACCTTTGCAACATCCACGAAGCTTATTAGCTCATCGGTCCTCGATTGATCTGAATTGCTCTTACTTGTTTACTGAACCATTAGCGTTATTGAGTCAGTTCTTTGTTCTTATCGTTGTTCCTGCATAAAACAACTCCCTTTGGTGCTTAGTAATTCAGCCAACCATCCCCACGGACTAAGTAACCAATGAGAAGTCTTCAACGGTTACTGATATACATCTAGACCTTCTCAGCTCATGCATCATCTTGTATCCTTTGCCTTATAGGCTATAGTACCAAGTCCATTTTATGTACTGACAATGCCCATCAGATCCTAAGTAAATCAACCAACCAACCTCACATTAATTAGAACTGATGAGTTTCCATCTTGCCTGACCGGCCTTGGAACAACATTCCAATAACCCGATCAGTCTTGACTTCCAAACCAATGCATCTTTGATCAAGTTAGAACCGGCCCCTTGATCCATCATCTATGGATCAAGACGTTCATACTCTACTATAATCATATCATACACAGTCTCCCTTGAATAAGCATGCATATACTCAGTACTTATGGTCCGTGACTCATAACACTAGCCATACTCTTCTCATGGTTCATAGCCATCCCCTTTGGCCTTATGTACCAACCATCATCCAACTCTTTCATCAAGGCCTAGGATCCTTAGATTACATCTAAGTACAACCCGATTCACTTACACCACAACTGGATCGCCCATGATTGGACCAAACCATCGGATAAACCAAACTGATCCATATCATGGTCGATTGGGCCATCCACATCAACCAGCCCATTGGGCCTTGATCCACTCTACTTGGGACAGCCCAAGGACTTGGCCCAATAACACACGACTTCCTCCTTTGATAAAGAAAGGCCATATGATCCATAGCCATGACCAAATAGACCATCCGCCTATCCAGACATTAACCATGGTCCATGGTTGGTTTCACACGGACATGACCTTGGCTCTTACCAAACCATTATGTGATCAATCCACACCATTCCTCACGTAGATAGTAGATACAGAAAAGGAGAAGAAGAAGATTATTGAAAAATACGAGAAGGAGATCGGATGTACACTGACCGAATCCAACCCATAAATCTGATCTTACCGATCGACGGTCTAAGGCGATGGTTCGCCAATCACACCCATTACGTGGAACGTCCATCATACTAATAACCACGCCTTTACCAAGTCTTACCATTTACTTCCAGTAATGATAAGATACATCCATGGTTCGTGCATCACTTCCCATGAACTCTCACGAAACTGTCTCTCCACGGACATCCACCTTTAAGGCTGTCTCATCTGTTGAAAGTGAAGTCCGGCCCTCTCTCTTCTTTCCTGGTGATTTGTGTGTGTTCTCTGAAAATTATCAAATTATCAAAAATCGTCAGAAGGACTTTAGTGTTGATAACAATTATCAAAAACCATTAGAAGGTCGTTCTTAATTTCCCCCATGATCGCCCTCAAAACAGTCTCTTAATTGCCTTCACACACATCTCGATCTTGGATTATTAAATCTGGCTCTCTCTCTCTCTCTCTCTCTCTCCTTCCTTTTCTCTCTGTATTTTCTTATGAAAGTGATCTCTATTTTCGTTTCCAGGGTACTCTATTTATAGAAGATGCCGTGGGTAATTGTCTTCGCCAAGGAGACACCCTTTTGTGGGCAAATGGGCACCTTTTGGTCCCATAGCATCCTTTCGGCTGTAAGTGCTACCACTCACATCCGTTCGCCTATAAATGCCTTCTAGAAGATTCTAGATGGACCTACACCTTTCCTTAATGCCCCAGACCGAGCCCATAGACTGTCCAAGCCATTGGCCCAATGGCCACACCACCTGGCCCAACCGGTTGACCCAACCCCGACATGGAATGGGCCAACTTCCCAAGACCATAATATTCCGCCCAGCTGGGTTTAGCTGACTCCCAGCTGATCCAGATGAGTGAGCTAGTGATCCAGCTCAGGGAGTTGACCACACTCCGTGTGAGCTAGCCCGAGCTAAGTCTAGCTTCGTCCAGCTGATCCAGCTACTTGTACTCAATAACGAGCTACCGTATCACTCATCCAGCTGGTCTTACCTTGTATCCTTCTGTATTTGGTTAAGTTTTAGTCTCTTAATGCCCTTAACCTTATTTTTAGACCATGGAACACTTGACTTTAGGTCGTATGACCTAACTGGTTCGTTTCCTCGCACCATGGCCTGTCCCGATGGCCTTATCCAGGTCTGGGGATGTGACATGGGGCATGGCCTTGTGGGCTTGTAGTCTTATAGTTGACTGTAGTCATCTAATATAGAGAGCACATGGCTGGACCAGATGGTAAACGTTTCGATATGCTTCACAAGCATGTTATCTTCTTGTTTGGTCTAAACTAGTATATAAACTCATGGACGACTATAGTGGGTAGAGACTTTATTTTGGTTGGCAATGACTAAGTAGATCTGCAAGTTAGCAAGGAAAGTTTGTCTTCCTGTCATATTAGAAGGAATGCTTGAGCCAAAGGCAAAAGAAGAGAGTTGTAGAGTTGAGGGATTATAGATGTATTTCGTCCATGGCTTGTTTTCAAGCCTCTTTGAGACTCAAATGCCTTTGGGTTTCCATTTATTGTTGGATATTGCCATTGCGATCAACGAATCTTGGTTTCGATGTCGAAGGAAATTAAAATTTTTAGAATCGAATTCCCAATTTTCGAATTTTTTTCATCTTTCATTTTATTTCAGTGGCATATATTGGACAAATCATCCTGTTTTTGGATATATGAAATATTTCAGGAAACCCTAGGCTCGATTCTATAGGTTGCATGGTATATAGGGTTTGATCGGATTCCTGCCATAAAAACCTTGTGACTATTGCTTTAAGCTGCCCCGAGGAGATGGATAAATATTAAAATTTCTCTTTTTGCCCCGCTTCTTTTGTAGGTGGCCGTTTGAGACCCAAATGGATCTTTGGGAGTGCTTTCGTTCTCCTCGCTTGACATGGGATGATATCCTGGATGTTGATCATATGTCTGTTCCAGCAGCTCCCTTAAGGTATTATCATCCTCTGCGTTATGTTGTAGGCACAAAATAACTCCATGAACATGTCCTCTAATAGTCATCAAAGAGATCAAGTAAGCTTGTGCGGAAGATCGACTGAAGGTAGAGATGTTGGTGAAGATGATTGAATCTCTCACAGTTTGGTGGGATGATTGATTCTCTCAATTTGTGAACTTAGAATGTTTGAATTACAAAAACTATCTAGACTACAAATCTATAGAACAACAATAGATCACACAATCTGAAGACAAATTTTTAGTATTTGTAATTTGCTTTGTATTTTACAGATATCCAACTTTCATATTTGCTTTGCTTCGGAAAAATATGGATATCTTGTTTTCCGGATATCCGAAAATTTACATATATTTGGATATTTACGGATATATACAGATATTTCATACACTTTATTAAATACATGTAAATCTAGAAAAAAATATACAAGTTTGTTTTTAAAAAATATCTTTTACATAATATAAAATAAAAGTAGATATTAGTAAATCTATACAGATAAATTCCTTATGATGACCCAAAAAAAGTTTTTTATCATAAATATAGTCCACAAGAGTCAAAATGACCAACTTGTTTTATTAAAGAAGTAAATAGTGTTGTAAACTTAGAGAAAAGAATGAGGGAATTCATTGGTCTTTATTCATAAACATAAGGTCTCTTTATATAGAGATTACAAGGAGGTATAAACCGACTTTAGATAAAAGAAAATAGTACAAATCCTATTGCAACTAGGAAAAGGAAAATATCCAAAACCAATATGGAAAAGGTTTGCTTTAGCCGCCAAACCCTAATCCAATATGGTCTAGGTTTAGTAAACCTCTATGCGGTAGGTTTATGGTCGGTCCGGTTATGGGCTATCCACAATATGGTTCATAACACTCCCCCTTGGATTCCATAACCATTTAGAGCTTGTAATGTGTTTAATGTTGCCTTATTAAGACCTTTACCTGGAAAATCATATTGGGACAAAACCATGGTGAAGGAAAAAGAATACAACACACATTACTCCCCATGATTTGGACCTCACTGAAGATCCTTAAGCCTACGCATACCAATCTGATGTATTAACTTCATTAATTTCGAGGTTGGTAGTGATTTGGTGAAGAGGTCAGCTGAATTTTCACTGGAACAAAATTGGACCACTTGGACCTCTCCAGCTTTCTTTAACTCGTGGGTGAAGAAGAACTTTGGCAATATGTGTTTCTTCCTATCTCCTTTGATGTATCCAAGCTATCCAAGCTGCATTGTCTTCATACATGATGGTCGGTTCTTCTTTTCCATCGGCCATCCCACAATCTGATCGGATATGTTGAGTCATCGACCACAACCAAACACATTCTCGACTTTCCTCATGTATGGCCAAGATTTCGGCATGATTGGATGATGTGGCTGCAATCGTTTGTTTCATTGATCTCCAAGATATAGCTGTACCACCATGTGTAATACATAACCTATTTGTGATCGAGCATTGTGTGGATTTGATAAATAACCTGCATCACCAAAACCAACTAAACCTTCTTTGGATTGGTTAGTATCAAATAAGCCTAAATCTTTCGTCCCTTGTAGGTAACGAAGTAAGTGTTTAATCCCATTCCAGTGCCTTTGGGTCGGACATTTAGACAATAGATTCACTGCAAAACATATATCTGGTCAAGTGTGGCTGGCCAGATACATTAAGGCTCCAATGGCACTGAGGTACGGCACTTCTGGACCAAGGATATCTTCATCCTCTTTCTTTGGACCGTATGGATCAGTGTCCGGACCAGGTGATCTCACGACCATGGGCGATAATAATGGGTGAGACTGGTCCATATTAAATCTCTTGAGTACCTTTTCTATATATGCCATTTGATGCACAAGAATTCCATCATTAATGTACTCAAGTTGTAACCCCAAGCAAAACTTTGTTTTTCCAAGATCTTTCATTTCAAATTCTTTCTTGAGATATTCAACCGTTTGGGAAATTTCCTTAGAGGTTCCTATGATATTAAAATCATCAACATAAACTGCTATGATCATAAATCCCTTGTTTTCGAATTTCTTTATGAATATACATGGATTGATCAGATCATTCCTATAGCCCTCTTTCACTAAGTATTCACTTAGTCTATTATACCACATTCGGCCACTTTGTTTCAAACCATAAAGGGATTTGTTCAGTTTAATGCAATGTTGTTCTCGAGAACTTTTCTTATCTTTGAGCTCAATACCTTCTGGAACTCTCATATATATCTCATTATCCAGTGAACCATATAAGTATGTTGTTACTACATCCATTAAGTGTAAATCCAATTTCTCTCTTATGGCCAGACTTATCAGAAATCGAAATGCAGTAGCATCCACCATAGGGGAGTATGTCTCCTCATAATCTATTCCTGGTCTCTGTGAGAATCCTTGTGCAACAAGCCTTGCTTTATATCTCACGACTTAACCATGTTCATTTCTCTTCCTCACAAGACCCACTTATATCCAACTGGTTTAATATCATATGGTGTCCTTATAATCAGACCAAACACATTTATCTTCTTTAAAGAGTTTAATTCCACGTTTATGGCTTCTTTCCACTTAAGCAAATCTGATCTATGAGTGTACTCTAATATAGACGTGGGTTCATGATCCTCTTTTAAATCCATAAGTTCAAGTGCACCCTTGTATGCAAATAAATCATCAATGTCGACATCTTTTTGATTCCATTGTGTTCCAGACATGAGATAATTGATTGAAATCTCATTATTATCGAGACCATCAGTACCATGAAGTTTGGCGTCCCAAGCCCCATTGTTTGGTACGTGTGGTTCAGCCGTGGCAATGTCTGGTTCAGCCATAGCTAGTTCGACCGGATCAGGGTCGACCAGGTGGGGTCCGACCATGGTGGGTTCGGCCATGGTTGGTTCGAATTCAAATTCATTTCTAGCACCTTTCTTTGATTTCCGAGTATTCTTATATTTGGAACCTATTGGTCTACCACGTTTCAAACGTGTCTTAGACTCTGTAGCAACTTGATTTTGACCCTCTTGGACATCAATTTGTATAGGTGCATTACAAGTTGGTATATATGACTTACTCACATTATTTGGGTCAGCAAATGAGTCTAGCAATTGATTAGCTAGCTTTTGTAAATATATAATCGTTTGGACTTCTATTTCACATTCCTTAGTCCGAGGATCTTGCCAAGACAATGATGGTTGATTCCATTCAATTTCTTTTACCAACTTATTATCTCCCCCTAATGTTGGATAGTTGGACTCATCAAAGTGTGAGTCTGCGTACCTGGCCTTAAATAAATCACCCGTGGTCGGCTCAAGGTACCTAACTATAGTGGGATAATCATATCCAACTTATATTTCCATTCTCCTTTGAGGTCCCATCTTAGTTCTTTGTGGTGGAGTAATTGGTACATAGACTGTACATCCAAATGTCTTTAGATGGGACACGTCTGGCTCATGACCCGTGATTAGTTGGGATGGTGAATATCTATGCTCGCTAGATGTCCTGATGCGTATTAACTCTGCTGCATGTAAAATTGCATGTCCCCAAGCTGATACTGGGAGTTTCAACCTCATGAGTAATGGTCGAGCAATCAACTTTATTCTTTTAATGAATGATTCGGCCAAGCCGTTCTGAGTATAGACAAGTGCCACATTATGTTCCAAACTTACCCCCATGGACATACATTAATCATTAAAAGCTTGGGATGTGAATTCACCAGCATTATCGAGACGTATAGTCTTTAAAGGAAATTCTGGAAAGTGAGCTCTCAATCTTATTATCTGAGCAAGTAACCTTGCAAATGCCAAATTTAGTGTGGACAATAAGCATACACGTGATCATCTGGTCAATGCATCAATAAGGACCATGAAATATTGAAATGTCCCACAAGGTGGGTGTATTGGTCCACATATGTCACCTTGTATTCTTTCCAGAAAGTTTATTGTTTCCTTAGTCACTTTGACTGGTGATGGCCTAACAATGAGTTTCCCTTGTGTACATGCTACACACGTGAGATTCTTTGGGATAACTCGTCTTTCTTTCAAGATGTGCCCTTTTGTATTCATTATAAGTTTACGCATCATGTTTGAACCAGGGTGGCTAAGCCTATCGTGCCATAAAGTGAAATCATCAGGAAACTTTTTGTTCACTGCGGCATTAGCCTCTATCATACTGGTCGCGGTATACTAAAGACCAGTAGAGAATGAAGGTATAGTCTCGACCACTTTCTTTTGGCCTTGGGCGTGCTCTACTATCTGAAGGAACTCTTTATTTCTTTCGCCCATTGTTTCAATATGGAAACCATTCAATCTTATATCTTTGAAACTCAATAGGATTCTTTTAGAGGTGGGTGAATATAGAGCATCAGATATCTCTAGATGTGTGCCTTTAGGCAACAAGATACTTGCATGTTTGTGGCCTTCTATTAGGCTGGCTATACCCGCAATGGTACTTATATTGGCATTTTGGAGGGTCAAGTTTATGAAGTATCTTTTGTCTTTAAGAATGGTGTGGCTTGACCCACTGTCCACAATCAATATGCTCATATCATCTTTCATTCTATCAAATAAAATCATTCATATCATTAAGTATAAATTTAGACAAAGCAATAAAACAAACTCAAAGAAATCATAAGGTCAAAGAAAACATAAAGGAAATCAAAGCACAAAAACATAATGTCGAAATTAACTATTCTCTTAGACAATCTGATGTTTCATAATTTAGAAGATCATCTTGATCATGGTCGAAATCACCATTGTCATCTTGGACCAAATGGGCTTCAGGATTCTTCCCTTTTATGCGCTTGGTAGAGGTCAACTAGATGTATGGGAGTTCTACAATTCTTAACCCAATGATTACCCATTCCACATCTATGGCACACTAATTTGGTTGAGTGTTTTGGATTAAAAGATGTACCACGGCCACCTCGCCCTCGACCATGGCCGAATTTGGGTCCACGACCACGGTTATAGTGGTTCCCTCAGCCACGGTTCAAGTTATTACCTCGACCGTATGAGTTGTAGTGGCCTCGGCCACGACCATTCCATCCACCACGGCCATGGCCGTGTAGTGTATTCTGGACATGGTTACTTTCTTTGGTTTCTTTCTTTTCTTTTGTGGCCTTATTGGCTTCTGGTAGTGGGGTTGATCCAGGAGGTCTCAACTCATTGTTTCTCATCAACAGCTCATTGTTTTGCTCGATAAGCAATAGGCATGAGATCAGATCTGCATACGTCTTAAAGCCTTTTTCACGATATTGTTGTTGTAGCAACACATTGCTTGTGTGGAAGGTGGAAAATGTCTTTTCCAACATATCATTATCTGTTATAACCTCACCACACAATTTCACTAAAGAAACAATCTTAAATAGGCTGAGTTATACTTGTCCACGGACTTGTAGTCCTGGATCCTGAGATTCCTCCAATCAAATAGAGCATTTGTTAATAACACCTTTCTTTGGTGATCATATCTCATCTTTAACTCGTTCCAAAGGTCTAGAGGATTCTCAATAGCCAGACACTGATCTTTGAGACTCTCAGCAAGATGATGGCAAATAATTAGTATTGCCTTGTATCTATCTTTCTCACTTGAATCATTGTTCTCGGTGATACATTCGCCAAGTCCTTTTGACTTTAGGATAATCTTTGTCTCCAATGCCCATTGTAAATAATTATCTCTAGAGAGATTTAGGGCAGAAAAATCCAAGTTCTTGATTTTCGACATCTGAAATCATATATCAATCGATCATAAGGCAATCAAGTTATTTGATCATGTGATTTCTATGTGCGGCCAAGGTGCTATCAGTTCATATGGATATGCAAGACAATCCTAATGATCAATATATATATGTTCAATAGGTTATATGGATACATATCAAATAAGTTTAATAACCAAACAAGACAATCCAAGTTATATAGATCAAACAAGTCATGCGGCCAAGATGGTATAAAGCTAACAAGCCACACGGCCATATGAGATGATGCAACAATCCTAGAAATCATGATCTATATGTTCAAGTAACCTCAATCAAAACAATCAATTAGATTATGCCAAGATCAAAATCTATTCTAGGTGGTCGAAATATAAAACAATGTGATCAGATTCAATCTAAAACATTCAATTAATGGTTCGACCAAATTAGGGATTCAATTCGAGATTAGGTTTTATCAATCAATCTAGCATCCTAACTCTCAAATTATTCAATAAGATCAATCAATAAGTGATTAGGGTTCAACCTATGCAGATTAGGGTTAGGGTTTTATCAATCATTCGATTAGGGTTAGATCATAACTATAAAAAACAATCAATCTAATCGACCTAGCAATCGGATCATAACCTAAAAACAATCGGATCAATTAATTAAGAATCAAGCATGTTTAATTCTTAGTATTAGGATTAGGTTTAGAATTAGGGTTTCATCGGATCAATCAATCAAATAAAATCGAATATGGTTTTAGGATTATCACAAGAAACGGATTCTATCAACCTAGCATTCATTTTTAAACCTCAAAGAAACATTCAAATCAAAAACAACATGCTATACAAATTCAAGGTTATAGATTTTAGGGTTTCACTTTGAACATTAGTTCATTCGATTCTGCTTTTTAGATTTTAGGAATACCTTAATCCTTCGATGGGGTTGAATGGACCACCAAGAGATTGATTGCACGAACAATAGAAGATCGAGATGATTCATGGACTGGTACGGTCTTGATCTTTGTGAGCTGAGGTCGGATTCGTGAACAAGGATGATCGATGGGTGATTAGGGTTTTTAGATCGATGGCTTTTTAGCTTAGGGTTTTAGAAAGCAATTCGTGTTGATAACGTGTTGTAAACTTAGAGAAAAGAATTAGAGAATTCGTGTGTCTTTATTCATAAACATAAGGTCTCTTTATATAGAGATTACAAGGAGGTATAAACCGACTTTAGATAGAAGGAAATAGTACAAATCATATTGCAACTAAAAAAAGGAAAATATCCAAAACCAATATGAAAAAAGTTTCCTCTAGCCGCCAAACCCTAAACCAATATGGTCTAGGTTTACTAAACCTCAATGCAGTAGGTTTATGATCGGTCCGGTTATGGGCTATCCACAATATGGTTCATAACAAATAGACATTTATAACCTTATGGTGAACAAATCTATACTTTAGTGCTTTAATTTGAGAAGTGGGGTTTGGGAGTGGGCTTAACATTTCATTACAAAAGTAAATAAAGACTAAAATTTTAAAATATTTTTTTTTAAATAGTTTCATAAGAATTTTCAGATTTGAAAATAAAAAAAAATTTAAAATAAAGAGAAACAAAAAGAAATAAAGTCAAATGTTTCGAATTCAAAAATTTATTATTTGAAAATACAATTATTATTCTTTATTATTTATTTAAAAAATTTATATTTATATAAGGGTAGAAAACTCTTTATCTTTTTAATGAAACATAATTTGGTCATTTTCCTCCATGTGGGCTATTTTGGTGAAAAGTTTATTCCATGATCATTTGGGAGAATTGTCCAACTATATATTCCATAAATTATAAAAGGTAATTATTTTTATAGAAAATATAAAATTTTAGAAAAATGTAATTTTTATAAAGATCTTATATTCTTTTCTTAATTTAATACTTTTAGAAGTAATTTAAAAAAAAATAAACTAATAAAAATATATATTAAAATAATTATATGAAAGCATACATTTAAAATTCTATATTTAGTTATATATATATATATATATATATATAGATATTTTCATAAAAGTCAGAGCAAAGTGGATATCAACTCTAACCCGAAAGACCCGGACCCAAATATACCTGACCCAAACTCGACAACCGATCGGGTATCAAAGGACCTGAAACCCAAGACTCTAACAAAACTAAAAGTTTCAAGAATCTTCAAAAATTTTAGATTTGATTTTGAACCGAACCCGAAAAGAACCGATCCGAAATCGAACCAAAATTTTATAGATAACTATATGGGTCAAAAATTTTCCTACCCGAAGGACATAAACACGATAAGAACCGACTCGAATATCTGAATGCGTAGACTCGATAAGTACCCATATTTAAAAAGAACAAAATACGTATAAGAAGTTTGAATTCACAAGCCTTTCATAGTAATCAAGAATCAAGATCCACAACGAAACGAAATACGTTCAAAGAAGAAACTGTAATTTATATTGTATTGACTTTTAGTTTTATTTTACAATATATGACACGTGTCCAAATAATAGTGGTTAGAAGTTATAAAAAGAACTTCGCCAAACTACAAATTATTTAAGTTTGCGCCATCTTATTATTATCAAAATTTAAGTTTCCACCAAAAGAAAAGAGCGTAGTGGTAGAGAAGGGTACTAGTCTCTCAATCTTCTTCTTCATCGTTCGTTCGTTCCTCGCTGCTCCCTCTCTCTCTAGAGGTTCTATTTTCTCTGCAAGATAGCTTCTGTTTCTAGGTTAAGTTTCCATCTTTTTCTTCTTCTTCTTGGGGGTTTTTCATTTGCGGGTAGACAAATGGGTTCTTCGTCGTGGGTTTTGTTTGACATGCAAAAAGAATGCAACTTAGTATTTCCTTTCCGGTTCTTAGCAATTCGCAATCTTCTCGACCCTTTACGAAGTGATCCCATCTTGAATTATTTACGAAAAAGATCCAATCTTTACGATGTTTGAGCCTCTGTTGTCACTCTCCTGCTTCCATTTGATATCCCTTCTTACCCTTATTCAGAATCAGTTTCTAGGATCATCACTCTATTTACATATACAATGTTTCCTGGGGGTGGCCGTTGGTATTTTTCAAGAGAAGAAATAGAAAATCACTCACCATCGAGAAGAGATGGTATCGATTTGAAGGAAGAAACTCGCCTACGCAAGGCATACTGTTCATTCGTGAAAGATCTCGGTATCAAACTCGAACTGTAAGTTTCTTTGCCTGCCTCTGTTCTGCCGCTTTAAGCTAGTTTAGTTTCTAGCCTTCTGACATAATTAGATCATTGGTTTTATACACAGAAAGAGAAAAGTGACATTGCTTTTTGTTTGCTTGGCTAATATTAATCTGTCAACGCAGTCGGCAGGCAACGATAGCCACTGCTATGGTATTTTGTCACAGATTCTTCATTCGTCAATCACACAAAAAGAATGACAAATGGGTAAGTTTAGTTTGACCTTATTAAGAAAAAGAAACCATCTGTGATAGAGATCAAGTTATCTGTAAAAGTGCATTGTTAATGTATTGATGATTAGTTCTGATGCATTTGCCTGTTTACGTTTCCACTCCAGACAATTGCAATTATCTGCATGTTCCTTTCTGCCAAGGAGGTTCAGTCTACTACACTGGATTTAGAGCGCCTCATTGTTGCTTCTGACGAGATTTTATACAAGAGGGTTATTGTTGGAATGAGAAACTTATTAGAAATGGAGAAAGTGTTTAAGTGTTTGAAGAGAAGAGATTTTATGAAGAGGAAACTTTTTTATTTCTTGGATGATTCTTGAAAACTTGGATGATACAATATGAGAAGAGAGTGGAGGTATTTATAGCCTCCAAAATACAAAATATCTTACATATTTTATTTTTAAATCTAGATAATTCTACTAAAATATCTTGATATTTTTATTCTAATTATCTAGATAATTCTATGAAAATATCTAGATTTTTATCTTAAGGAGGTGGAAGATTTTTCTAGATAAATTCTAGAACTTGGGTCAAATTTGGGCTAACATGATTATTAGATTATTAGCCCAATGATTAACCCAAATCAAGTTTATGTTTCAACACCCTCCCTTAAACTTGATTTGGTTACTCCGAGTAAGCTCCTCATCTTGATAAAGTTTTCACGCTTGAGTGGTTTGGTGAAGATATCAGCTACTTGATCATTTGTCTTCACATACTCCAATTGCACATCCATCTTGGCAACACATTCTCGAATGTAGTGATAACGAGTATCAATGTGCTTACTCCGATCATGGAAGACTGGATTCTTCGCCAATGCTATTGCCGACTTGTTATCAACAAAGATCTTCGTTGGCTCCTCTTGTGGTAGGCTCAACTCCTTTAGCAAGTTTCGTAACCAAATAGCATGGCAAACACATGAAGTAGCCGCTACGTACTCCGCTTCACAAGTAGAGAGGGTAACAATTGGTTGCTTCTTTGACATCCATGTGAAAGCGGTTTCTCCAATGAAAAATACGAAGCCACTTGTGCTTTTCCGGTCATCAACGTCTCCACCCCAGTCACTATCGCTATATCCAAAAAGCTTGTAATTGTCAGAGATAGAGTAATACAAGCCAAAGTTGATTGTACCTTTGATATAGTGTAAGATCCTCTTAGCTGCCTTGAAATGAGTTGTTGTTGGATGCTCCATATATCGACTCACAACTCCAACCGCGTGTAGGTTGTCGGGCCTTGTGCAAGTTAGATAACGTAGACTTCCAACTAAGCTCTTAAAGAGTGTTGGATCAACACTCTCTCCTTCTTCTTCCTTTGATAACTTGACTCCACATTCCATTGGTGTGCAAACTGGATTTGAGTCTTCCATCTTGAACTTCTTAAGCACTTCTTTAGCATATCCTTCTTGAGTGATGAAGATTCCATTTTCTTCTTGCTTTACTTCAATGCCAAGGTAGTATGACATTAATCCAATATCAGTCATCTCGAACTCCTTTGTCATCTCCATCTTGAAATCTTCAAACATAATCGGATTGGTGCCAGTGAATATCAAGTCATCCACATACAAGCATGCAATCAATATATCGTTGTTTTGGGTTTTGATATAAAGTGCATGCTCATATGGACACTTGATGAAGTCTTTCTCCTTGAAGTATTTATCAATCCGAGTGTTCCATGCTCTTGGTGCTTGCTTTAATCCATAAAGTGCCTTGTTCAGCCTCAAGACTTTGTCTTCTTCACCTTTGACTATGTAGCCTTGTGGTTGCTCAATGTAGACTTCTTCCTCAAGATCTCCATTTAAGAAGGCAGATTTGACATCCATTTGATGTATCTTCCATCTCATTTGGGCTGCCAATGAAATGATTAGCCTAACTGTTTCTAAACGAGCAACTGGAGCAAATACCTCATCATAGTCGATTCCGGCTCTTTGATTATACCCTTTTGCCACCAGTCTCGCCTTGTATCTTTCAACTTCTCCTTTAGAGTTCTTCTTTGCCTTGTACACCCACTTCACACCTATTGCCTTATGCCCATTAGGAAGTGAAGCCAATTCCCATGTATCATTCTTTTGGATTGACTTGATTTCTTCATCCATTGCACTTTTCCATGACTTCTTTTCTTGACCTTCTTCAAAGTTCATAGGCTCGCAATCCGCAAAAAGGCAAAATAAAGTGAGACTGTCTTGATTTTCGGTTACCTCATAAATGTCTTGTAGACTTCTAAAACGTGGAGTCCTTTCACTTGAGCTTTCATCCCCTTGAGAACTTGGTGTTGGTGAAGTTGGTGGTGTAGCTGGTTCTTCTCTTATTTGCTCCAAGTTCTCTTCTTCAAAAGATGGAAAGAAGTTGTAGTCTTCATTATTTGATCTCCAATCCCATTCTCCTTCTTCATCAAAGATGACATTCCGACTTATAATTGTCTTCTTTGTTTCAGGATTGTAGAGTTTGTAGCCTTTGGAGTTAGCATCATATCCAATGAAAATGTACTTCTCACTTTTGTCGTCTAGTTTGCTCCGCTTCTCGTCTGGAACGTGAGCGTGAGCAAGGCTTCCAAAGACTCTTAGGTGTGAGACACCGGGATTCCTTCCACTCCAAGCTTCTTGTGGTGTCTTTCCAGAAACGCTCTTCGTTGGAGATCGGTTTAATATGTACACCGCACACGCGACTGCTTCTGCCCATAACTCCTTTGGTAGATTCTTACTCTTGAGCATGCTTCTTGCCATCTCAAGAATGGTCCTATTCTTTCTTTCCGCTACTCCATTTTGTTGAGGTGTTCTTGGCACCGTCAATTGTCTTCGAATACCATTATCTTCACAATACTTCAGAAATTCCTTGGACATAAATTCTCCTCCCCGATCGGATCTCATGGTCTTAATCACAAGACCACTTTCCTTCTCAACTTGGGTTTTAAACTTTTTGAAATTTTCAAACACTTCTGATTTTTCTTTCAAAAAGTAAACCCATGTTTTTCTTGAAAAATCATCAATAAAGAGAAGGAAATAGTTACTCTTACCAAGTGAGCTTGGTTTGATTGGGCCACATACATCTGTATGTATGAGCTCTAATGGCTTTCTTGTTCTTGTCTCCGACTCCTTTGGAAAACTCATTTTGAATTGCTTTCCAAGTAAACACCCTTCACACACTTGATTTGGATGGTTGATGCAAGGTAATCCTCTCACCATTTGTTTCTTAGAAAGTAGCTCCAAGCCTCCAAAGTTTAGATGCCCAAACCGAAGATGCCAAAGCCATGACTCCTCCTTGTAGCACATCTTGAGACATCGTGTAATGTCATTTTGAATGTTTAGGACAAACATTCTATTGCTTGACATTGGTACTTTTGTGATGAGATTATTTGCATTATCTCTTAGAGTAAGGTTATTATCCTTTAGTCGAATATCATAACCTTTCTCCAAGAGTTGTCCTAGGCTCAAGATGTTGGTCTTCATGCTTGGAATGTAATAAACATTAGAAATGAATTGATGATCTCCATTCTTCAAGCGGATGAGAATATTACCTTTACCTTTCACCTCCATCTTCGATTCATCTCCCAAAGCTACATTGGTTTTCACAGATTCATCAAGCTCCACAAACATGCTTTTATTCCCACACATGTGATTGCTAGCACCACTATCAAGGTACCATCTGCTAACTTCATTTGGCTCATCCTTCTTGTAAGCCATCAATAGCATATCTTCTTCTTTACTCCTTTCTTCAACATAGTTGGACTTCTCTTCAACTCTATTGTTGTTTGGAGTTTTGCATTCAGAAGCATAATGTCCAAACTTTCCGCAGCTATAGCATTTGACGTTTGACTTATCGTACCTTGATTTTGCATTTCCTCTTCCACGACCTCTTGATGAGCTCTCTCCTCTTTGGTTAAAGTTGTCTTCATATGGTCTCCAACCTCGTCCATTTACACCACGACCTCTTCCTCTGAAATGACTGCCACCACGTCTTGGATTATTTCGGCTACTTTCTTCTTTGTGATCAATTCTCATCTTGAGAACTTGCTCAACAATATCCTCTTTCTTCTTCCTCTTTTCTTCATAAGCTTGTAGTGATCCAAGAAGTTGCTCCATCGTCATTGTCTCCAAGTCTTTTGTTTCTTCAATTACGGTAACAATGTGCTCAAATTTTGAATCGAGCGATCTAAGAACTTTCTCCATGATTCTCACCTCATCTAACTTCTCACCATTTCTTTTTAGGTTATTAGTAACCGTCAAGACTCTTGAGAAGTAATCTGAGATGAGTTCTCCTTCCTTCATTTGTAATGACTCAAATTCTCCTCGTAAAGTTTGTAGACGTACCTTCTTAACTTGTTCCGCTCCCTTGTAAGAGGTTTGAAGCTTCTCCCATGCTTCTTTAGATGTCTTTACTCCAGCAACCTTCTCAAATGTATCTTCATCTAAACCTTGATAGATTAGACAGAGAGCCTTCTTGTCTCTCTTTCTTGAATCTCTCAAGCCATCTCTTTGAGCTTGAGATAAACCACCATCATTCTCTGGTTCAATGAAGCCTTTCTCAACTATCTCCCATACATCATGTGCTCCTAAGATAGCAATCATCCTTAAACTCCAATTGTCATAGTTGCTCTTTGTGAGCATTGGAACTTGGAAGGGAACACCACTACTTGCCATCTTCAAAATGATCTTGTAGCTCTGATACCACTTTGTTGGAATGAGAAACTTATTAGAAATGGAGAAAGTGTTTAAGTGTTTGAAGAGAAGAGATTTTATGAAGAGGAAACATTTTTATTTCTTGGATGATTCTTGAAAACTTGGATGATACAATATGAGAAGAGAGTGGAGGTATTTATAGCCTCCAAAATACAAAATATCTTACATATTTTATTCTTAAATCTAGATAATTCTACTAAAATATCTTGATATTTTTATTCTAATTATCTAGACAATTCTATGAAAATATCTAGATTTTTATCTTAAGGAGGTGGAAGATTTTTCTAGATAAATTCTAGAACTTGGGTCAAATTTGGGCTAACATGATTATTAGATTATTAGCCCAATGATTAACCCAAATCAAGTTTATGTTTCAACAGTTATTGCAGATGAGCAGAGACAGGTCGTCTTTCAGATTCCTACAACCCTTTTTGTCCACATTTCAAATTTGCTCTTTTGTGATTATATCTGTTTTTTTTTTCGCAGGAAGTATATGAACGATGTAAGGAGCTTATATTAAATGGAGAGAAGCTTGTTCTTGCTACACTCAACTTTGATCTCACTGTTGATCTTCCTTATGAACATCTTATCAAAGCAATGCAAAAATATATCCTTGACGAGGCTACTCAGGCCCAATTTCCTTCAGCTGCATGGAAATTTGTCAAAGATAGGTATGATTGAAAATCTCTGAGAGGCCTTTCGTTTTTTTCTTTTTAACTTTTCTCATACAGCTCACAACTCAAGACATTTGCAGTTTCTGGACGACACTCTGCCTGCAATATCAGCCTCGTCACATAGCAGCTGGTGCGTTTTTCCTCGCTGCCACGCACATAAAAATGGACGTGCAAACATACGGAGAGAGCTGGTGTCAAGAGTTTGATATCACGCCTCATCAAGTAGATGGTACGACTTTGGTAATTACTTTAAGGTGCCCAAAATACTTTTGTTAATAAAAATAAAAGAACAATGTCACCTCGATTTGAGCTGCCCAAAATACTTAAACGACACCAACAAAAACTTTAGAATTGTATCAAAAAGTGAGTTCAGAAATAGTTTTAATATAAAAATTTGAAACAATAAATTAAGATAAAAATATAATTGATTGAATATAATCAACCATTTGTCTATTTTCTCTTTTTTCCTCTTCTGTCTCTAAACGATTTCCAGCGAGAATTACTACGGTTCTCCGGTGGTTGGTCTCGACCGTCTCCACCGTGAGAGGGCACCCTTTATACGTCTCTTCTCCTCCGCCTTACGATGTGCCTCATGTTGAGGTTCCGAAGCTTTAAGTGGTAGTTTGTATGGTGTAGATTCTCACTGCACTAGTGGTTTATGGTGCGACGATCTAGAGGAATGGCCAGAGCTCTAGCTTCACGTTCAGATATGAGGGGTCGGATCCGGCATTTGGACTCCAAGCTCTCTTCGGTTATTCCCCTCTGGATTGATGGCGGTAAAGAGCTTTGAGGAGAAGCGGTGCGGTGGTTCGGGTATCGTTGAGGTGTGGTCTTGACGCGTTGGGTTAGTCTCCCTAGATCTGGAACTTCGGTGGGTTTCATCTATTGGCTTGCATATCTGCTTTGGGGACAGTGGACGGAGCTCGAGAAAGTGGGCTGTTGGAGGCGGTGGAGGCAAGTGGGTCGCAGGGTGCGACTTTGGTCAATCCAAGCTCCTTTTCCGAACCGGCGATGCCGTCAAGATCTGGTGGTCTTTTTAAACCCTAATGATCTTTATCCCTTTCTTTTAAGTAGGGATGTTAATGTAAGGTAAAATAACACAGCCCAACCTAACCCACAAATAACCCGACCCAGTTTATATCCAACCCGCGAAAGCCCATAAACATCAAGGTTGTAATCCAAACTCAGAAAATAACCGAGTAGAATATGGGTCTATCCATGGGTACCCATATTACTATTTTGTTTTTTCTAAAAAGTCATATAGTGTTGTAAATCAAAGAGAAAGAGAGATAGATGAATTCGTGAATGATGTGTGTTATTCATAAGCTTAAGGGGGTTCCTTTATATAGTAGTTAAAACCGACCAAAGAAAAGGAAAGATCACAATTCTAGGAAAAAAGGATAATCTCCAAAACCAACAAAGAATAGGTTTTACATTTCTCTAACCCTAAACCTATTTGGGCTAGGTTTAGTAAACCTCTGTCAACTAGGTTTATGTTTGAGCCGGTAATAGACGGGCCGACCATGGATCCATCAACCATAGTCCATCTAGAGGTTATGATGATCCACACAATGATTCATAACATATAGCACATTAATGTTATTAACGTGAACTTTAATATTCAAACAAGATATTGCTCATGTCCGAACCGGTGATGCCGTCAAGATCTGGTGGTCTTCTTAAATCCTTATGCTCTTTCTCCCTTTCTTTTAACTTTTTAAGGTTTCCTCTTCTCAGTGATGCTCTATTGTCACGTCTGGTGGTGATACGACGCATTCATTGCTTCTCCGGTTACCTTCCTGACATAAGCAGCTCCATCTTCCGGTGTTTCTATCTTCGGTGTCTCAGCTAAGGTGGTAAACCGCAGTCGACGTGGCACCTCTTCGGAGGAAGGTTCCGATTCACCACTTTTGTCATTCGCTATCGATTAAGATTTCGAGTCTCTCTCGGTTTAGTAAACCGTTGTGTTTGGTTGGTTCAATTTCTTTTATTTTTCGATTTACTTTCTTTCATTCTCTTACATTGTATTTAAAAAAAAACACTACAAAAGCCGTTAAAATCTTACAATACTAAAAGTTGGATATACTCAAATTCTAGCTATGCCACATCACTTAAAAAAATCTTCCACTTATATTTAGCCATGTCACATAATATTATTTCACCATATCTCTTTGTCTCTTTTTTTGTAAATCTTACAATACTAAAAGTTGGATATACTCAAATTCTAGTTATGCCACATCACTTAAAAAATTCCTCCACTTATATTTAGCCATGTCACATAATATTATTTCACCCTATCTCTTTGTCTCCTTTTTTGCAAAATTTGTATAATTAAATTACAAAATTTAATGTAATAACTATTAGACTTTTTCACTTCTATCTTCATCGCCATGTGTCGTCGTCAGTTTGACACAATTCTTCCGGTGAAGTTTCCGTCCCCGTTGAAGCTCCTTAGCCATAGAATCATCACCATTCTGGTTCTTACCATTTGATGCCGATCTCCATAGTTGATCCGTCGAGATTCGGCGGCATAGATTTGCAGTTCCTGGCGACTTCTCCCGCTGTTGGTTTGCTTAGGCGGAAGCCGCATCTGATGCTTTCCGGTGAAAAAGATGATTTCAGTCCCTTTAGTTATGCTTGAAGGCAATTTGAACAAGCTCAAAACCCTCGACACTTGGTAGACGCAGAAATAAAGCTAAGGCCCAGATGATATCGGCGTTTGATTCTCCATGTCTTCTAGTTTGATATTTGTTTATTTGATGAATTGCAATTGCGCATGTGGTCATCTACCATGTTTCAGGTGCGTGCATAGTCCCATCTGACATAACGTTAAGTTCATTTTCCCATTGTCTTCCAATAGCTTCATTTCCTGCTCAAAAAGTTATACTCGCTCGCGAATAACAAGAGAGAAGCACAAATCTGAATGTGTTCTTCGTTGGTAACACTTTCTCTATGTTGTTGGGTTTAGGTGTAACTTTGGTTGATTATAGTTTGTTTCAGTGTCATGTTTCAGACGATGAAGAAGCACTAAACAAAGTAGATCCTCAATCAAAAGAGCATGATGTTAGGAGTTTTCAAGGCTCCTAAGGCAAATGTTGTAGTATAAATGATTGTCGAACCAGTTCTGAGGGATATAAATGCACCGAGAATGCAAGTACTAGCTTAATCTAAGTGCGATCGTGTGATTGATTGGGTTTTGAATTACTACTAAGACTGAAATGCAATAACATAACGCTAAATGCGAATAATGAAATGGCTTTGACAATTAAGATAAAAGAGAACTCATGGGTAAAGGGAAATAGACCTTGGGTGATTAAAGTTTGAACTAAGGATGGCAAGCGATGAATTAAACTATCAACCTTAAGCCTAGACACAATTCTAAACAAACTTTATGTCTAGATGGATGTTCATTTACTAACATAACTCAAGCATCAAATGTCTTCGGTTGAATGTTACGGAAGTAATCATTAAGAATAAGTCTACTAGCCATTTTAACATCTTTAACAACAAGTGTCCTTGGTAAAGAATGTTAAAAGCTTGGGAGAGTCGGCTCAGGCATTTCATCGAACACTTTATGAGTGGGAAATGCCTAAAGATCAACCCTTGAGTGGCCAACTCAAAAGATGCATTACGATTACTCTACTAGCAATGAACAAGAGAAATCTACAATAAAACATCATAGATCTAACCTAATCACCCGTAGTCTCCCTAACCCATGAATCCTAAGGTGGTCTACTCACTAATCATCATGATTCCTCTTAAACCCATTCTGGATTCAAGCTTAATCATGTGAGTGATGGAATAAGCAAGGAACAAACAATCGAATAAAGAAACAATGATCTTAGAAGATGAACTTTCCGAAAGATTTTTCTGTCTTTCTTCAAGAACAAAAGATCCTCCGCCTAAAACGGCTTACCGAGGTACTTAACTTAGGTTTAGAAAATGTCAAACATCAAACAAAATAACCAAAAGGTCCCTAAAATAAGTTGAGTTTTGTCTGAGCAAGAACACACAGCGACCTGGTGACATCGCTCCGGAGGGGTCGCTGCGAGTGCTCCACTTCGCGTCTCGAAATCCGAGCGACCAACTGCTGTCGCTGTGGAGGTCGCTCCAGTTGGGAGCGACCTGGTGTGGTCGCTGTGGTAAGGTCACTCCAGGGCCTTCCACCTGCGTGAGAATGACACGACCCTGAGCGACCCTCATACCTCGCTGTGGAGGTCGCTCTGGATGGGAGCGACGTGCTGAGGTCGCTCTGGCACGTAGCTTCGTCTCCGCTTGTCCTATGGTCACCTTTTGACTCCCTTTTTAGCTCTAAAAGGCTCCAAACATCTTCAAGAACTCCAAGGGTACTCCCATACCTGATAAGAACTCATGTATGCAAAATGCAACCTAGAAATGACTAAATCATGGTCTATATGATCAAAAATGCACATGGATGAATAGACAAAACAATGGAAATATGCAAGACATCAACTCCCCCAAACTTGTTCTTTACTTGTCCACAAGTGAACTTTCCAGAACTCATATGGAGAATAGCTTGATAGTGGGAGCTCATAACCAAAAGAAACACATCTAAACACTCAACTTGACATCCTAAAGAGACATAACAAGTAGCATGAGCACACTCTTCTATTATACTCTAGCTTCTCTAGGCCTGTCAAAGGACTCTTATTCCTTTTAGCAATGTGCAAAGCTTTTCAATTAACAAGTTCTTTCAACCAACTCTCACATTGATTCACATACACAACACAGGGTGAATTCTCACAAATGGGCACACGATCTCAATCACTTGGCTAGGCATGCGAATGGTCTAACGAGAACAAAGAGGAGGGTTCAAATGCATCCAAATTTTCTTTTAGTGGATATCACTCAAGAACAGGGAACTTGATCATTATGCAAAATTTATCTAAGACTAGAGGCAACTCATGTGTACATAGTCTTATTCTCATCATTCTACCCATTCCTATGTGATTACAAGTTCCAATCCCTCTTCTTCATCCCATGGCCCCAAATCACCATTTCTCACATCACTCACCAATGAACATGTTTCTCTCTTTTTTTTTTTCACACAGCCAACTAGGGACTCTTCATTATTATTATTTTTTTCTAAGCTCTAACTTTTCTTCTTTAACCATCTCCTCCCCCAAACTTATTTCTTTGTTTTTCTTTTTTTTTATAGAGGAGGTTTTCTTTTAACACAATCTAGAGCTTCTTTTCATTTCTTTTGATCCTTAATGGCTTTTTCTTTCCCCAAGATATCAACTTAAAAGCACATACCCACTCACCATCCTAGATGCTAGCTCAAAACATGTTCCTATGCTAGCAAGAGATGAGAACAATCCTATGTCGCCTTTAATACTCTCAAGATTTCGCACATGACAAGCCATCGAAAGAGGCCTCACTCACGCAAATCAAATGTTTAGTCTCAAAGGAGTGGCTTGGGTTCAAAGGTGAGGAGTTCCATTTGGGTTAACAAAGGGTGGTTAAAATAGAGTAAGGTAACCCAAATGTGTATGAGATCCACGATCAAGTATGCAAGTGCCCATATGCAAGAGAGTTTGAGTTCATTAAGCCAAATTTCAGATTGGAGTTGGTTTCAAGAACAATGTCAATTTCAAGCTAGCAAACATGTTTCAAGAAGAGTTTTTCAAGGCTCGAAACGTGCAAGGCTTTAAAGAGATGCTTAAGCTACTTGGTATGTCTAACTAGGGTGTCATTTTGAGCTGTTGAGAAGTGTTCTTTACAAGGTGTTTTGCAATCATTGCTCCCAATACATATGAATGCAACCTATATGATCTAGACTCAATCTTAAGAGGATGAATGCAACTACATGTTGCTTCTTTTTGTTTTTTTTTATGCATTTATGTATGTACAATGCAATGTATGAGACTCAAGATGATCAAAGAAAACATGATTAGATGCGTGGTACCTCCCCCAAACTTAATTCACACAGTCTCTGTGTTGGTAAGTTGAAAGAAATACCCGAAAAGATAACTAAAATGCAGAATAAAAGTGGTATGTACAAGGAAAAAGGAATGGAGTACCTTGCTAGTTGTCAGGGTTGGCGTCCCCTGACCCGCCTTCCTCAGGGTAGGTAAGGTAGTAGCCTGCTGGTGGAGCGCCATAGCCATATGGTGTGTCGTAGTGGCTGTAGGCGGCGTTGTAGTGGCTGTACGGTGCACCGTATTGTCCCATCGGTACGCTGTCCGTTTCGTCACCAGAGTCATCATCTGAGGAGGTGAAGGAGGGAGACTTGTTCCCAGAAGCAGACTGTGGAGCCTTGAAGTTGCGCCCAGCACGCTCGAGCTGACTATCTGTGCGCGGTGGACTCTCTTGCCGAGGCTGCGGAGCTGAAGTGTTCCCCACAACAAAATCACTCGAGCTACACCCTGCTACTCCTCCTCTAACCAATACATCAGCCACCTTCTTCATAAACTTGGCAGAAGCTCTGGCTTGGCTTTTTATTGATCTCTTCAGCTCCTTGTACTTGGTCTTGAGCTTGTAGAAGGCTCGGTCCTGGGCTTTGTTCCATCGCTGGAGTTTGTTGATGTGCTAGCAAATTTCAGATTGGAGTTGGTTTCAAGAACAATGTCAATTTCAAGCTAGCAAACATGTTTCAAGAAGAGTTTTTCAAGGCTCGAAGCGTGCAAGGCTTTAAAGAGATGCTTAAGCTACTTGGTATGTCTAACTAGGGTGTCATTTTGAGCTGTTGAGAAGTGTTCTTTACAAGTTGTTTTGCAATCATTGCTCCCAATACATATGAATGCAACCTATATGATCTAGACTCAATCTTAAGAGGATGAATGCAACTACATGTTGCTTCTTTTTGTTTTTTTTTATGCATTTATGTATGTACAATGCAATGTATGAGACTCAAGATGATCAAAGAAAACATGATTAGATGCGTGGTACCTCCCCCAAACTTAATTCACACAGTCTCTGTGTTGGTAAGTTGAAAGAAATACCCGAAAAGATAACTAAAATGCAGAATAAAAGTGGTATGTACAAGGAAAAAGGAATGGAGTACCTTGCTAGTTGTCAGGGTTGGCGTCCCCTGACCCGCCTTCCTCAGGGTAGGTAAGGTAGTAGCCTGCTGGTGGAGCGCCATAGCCATATGGTGTGTCGTAGTGGCTGTAGGCGGCGTTGTAGTGGCTGTACGGTGCACCGTATTGTCCCATCGGTACGCTGTCCGTTTCGTCACCAGAGTCATCATCTGAGGAGGTGAAGGAGGGAGACTTGTTCCCAGAAGCAGACTGTGGAGCCTTGAAGTTGCGCCCAGCACGCTCGAGCTGACTATCTGTGCGCGGTGGACTCTCTTGCCGAGGCTGCGGAGCTGAAGTGTTCCCCACAACAAAATCACTCGAGCTACACCCTGCTACTCCTCCTCTAACCAATACATCAGCCACCTTCTTCATAAACTTGGCAGAAGCTCTGGCTTGGCTTTTCATTGATCTCTTCAGCTCCTTGTACTTGGTCTTGAGCTTGTAGAAGGCTCGGTCCTGGGCTTTGTTCCATCGCTGGAGTTTGTTGATGTGCCCATGCGCGTCACGAAGAGCGCCATGGGGTAGGACTCCCTCGAAGGGTTGGAAGTAGTAGCGCGGAGGGCCGTAGACTTGATCAGGTGTATCTTCCTCTGGTTCTTCCCGCCTCATAGGGGCACTCTTCCTGCTCCCCGATGCAGCCATGGGATCAAGAGGTCCATGCTCTCTAAAGAAGGCCTCTTGGGAATGTCGAAACGAACTGCTCCAGGTCTCTCCAAACTTGTTAGCCTCTGGTTTGGAAGTAGCACCTCTACCTTCTGACCGCTCAAAGTGTATTGGTAGACATAGTTTCGACAATATCGTCCACTGAAGTATGTAGCGATCTTCAAGTATGGGCCATCAATGAAGCTTGGCCCCCATGTTGATTTTCCCAACCGGACTCTCATAAACTCAAGTAGAAGTGTGATCAGGTTGCCAATTCCAATCTTGGCTTTGTTGTCCGTGGTGGTCCATGCCCAGTTTTTGTAATGCTCCAAACGACCCACAAAGAAGCCCACCATCCCGAATGTAGCATAGATGTCTTCGCTCGGTAGAGGTAGCTCACCAGGGTTAGTATAAGGCCTGATGGCTGGGCATAGGAGGCGCAAGTCTTCCTCAGTGACACTCCCTGCTTGCTTCCTGGGATAGAAGGCATGGACAAGCATCCTATGAAGGTAGCGCACAGATGGGTGACAAATGCTTGAGTTCTTGTCACTTCCTGCTCGATGCTTGTTTCTTGTGATCAACTTCCAAAGCTTCTTAGGAAGGTTCTCACATCTGGGAAGCGAGGGGTCTTCTTGATCTGGGAAGCCCATGACTTCTCCAATGTCCTTGAAGTTCATGTTGTACACTCTACCATGGACCTTGAACTTGATCTTACCCCATCCTTGTCGTAAATGCCGAGTCTCATGGTAGGTGACCTCTAGATACAATAGGAACTGAGCGGAGGCGTCCTTGTAGAAAGGATAAGCCATGGTGAGGAGCTGCGGGGTCTTCAAATGTCTAACCATTGCCTCGATATCAGAATCTAGGCCCAACTCTTTCAGCAATTCAAGGTCGGCAAACCTTGTAGGAGTCCAGCCAATCCCATCCATCAAGTGGTGGTACAGCTTATCTTGGGAGGGAGTCTTCTCCCTGTCTCTGACAACAGCTACTTCTTTCCCCTTGGACATTTTTGCTTTCTTTTGAGGGTTTTGATCATCTTCACTTTCGTCATCACTCCCTTGATTGGTTGGAGCCGCTGGACTCTTTCCCGCTCTCTTCTCTTGTGGATGTGACTTCTTTGTAGGGATTGTTCGCTGTCTAGAAGTACCTCCAGTGACAGACCCAGTTGGCTCGGGGTCTAGAATCTCAGCATCTCTTTGTTCATGCATTTTCCTAACCATTGTACCTGAAAAGGTCAAAACTCACAAAGGAAATGAGTGGGTGAAGTGTAGAAAGACTAGAAATAGCAAGTGAGAGTTGTAAGAGCAATGTAAACTAATGATTCACCAAATTAAGCTCAAGTTCTCTCATTACAACCACTTAACCTTTTAGCCCCTAGAAAGAGACCCAACAACAATGAATCAAGCCTCTAACTACTCTAACAAACCAATCTCAACCTCATACACACTCAAATAATGACAAAAATGAAAAGCCCCAAATCCATGAACCCTAATTCGAAAAAATTCAAATTGAACTCAATTTCACCATAGATTCTTTAACCCTACTTGTTATATGAGCTTTCCCTAGTCTTTTTCACCATAAACAAGCAAGAATAGGACTAAATTTCGATTTTGAAATTTTAGGGTTCATGGACCTACGAAATTGAATTTTAAAACTCAATACCTTGCTTTGGATGAAAGGAAATGGTGCTTGGGTAAGGTGAAGCAGACTACAGGGGCGAAAGCTTGGAGTTAGCAAGAAGAACTAGGTGATTTGGTGGAGTTTTGAGGGAGTTATGGTGGTTTTGGTGGAGAGAGGCCTTGAGAGAGTATGAGGAAGTTTTGTGAGTTTTTGGTGAGGTAGGGGAGTGAGAGAGGGGGTACCTAGGGTTAGGAACACGATCTGGGTGGTTTAAGTTGGTTTAGGGTCGGTTTGGTTCAAGTGAACCCGGTTTAAAGAACGAAACCACTTACCTGGGTCGAGGCGCAGCGACTTGGCATCGTCGCTCCATCGGGGTCGCTGTGAGTCCTCTCTTCGCTGCAAAACCGCGAGCGACCAAGCAACATCGCTGGGGATGTCGCTCTGATAGGGAGCGACCTGCAACGTTGCTGCGGGTAGTCGCTGCGAGTCCTCACTTTTCCTTCAGAACTGCGAGCGACCTGGTGATATCGCTGGGGATGTCGCTCTGATCGGGAGCGACCTAGCATGGTCGCTGCGACGAGTCGCTCTGAGGTGTGGCTGAGCTTCAAAGTCGACGAAAACGTGAGCGACCATGCTGCCTCGCTCTGATGGTCGCTCCAGCTGGCAGCGACTTAAGCTCATCGCCGGGAAGGGGTCGCTCTGAACACACGTTGTCTCAGTGTCCCAAACATCTGCATTGTTCTCAACAAAACAACTCAAAACAGAATGAAAAAGAAATTTCAAAGAGATATGTACAAGGATAGACATGGGACTTCCTCCCAAGTGAGCTTGTTTTAAGTCTCTAGCTTGACTTTGCCTCTTGACGATTAGGTGGATGTGGAATCAGAAAGTGGAATTGCAGTTCCGCTTTTCTCTGGTGTTATGGTCATGTAGAGCTTAACTCTCTGCCCGTTGACTGTGAAGTCTCTTCCATCAGCACTCCACAACACTATTGCACCATAAGGCCTAACTTCCTTAACCTTGAATGGCCATGACCATCTTGACTTCAGCTTTCCTGAAAACAGCTTCAACCTAGAGTTGTAGAGAAGAACTTGATCTCCTTCTTTGAACTCTCTCTTCAGGATGCTCTTGTCATGGAAAGCTTTAGTTTTCTCCTTGTAGATCTTCGAGTTCTCAAAAGCATCCATTCGTATCTCATCAAGTTCATGCAGTTGAAGAAGTTTTTTCTCCTTGGCACTCTTGATATCAAAGTTCAGTAACTTAACTGCCCAAAGTGCCTTGTACTCAAGTTCTACAGGTAAGTGGCAGGCTTTCCCATACACAAGGTTGAAAGGTGTGGTCCCCAGAGGAGTCTTGTAATCTGTCCTATAAGCCCAAAGTGCATCATCAAGCTTATTAGACCAATCCTTCCTTGTAGCTCCCACAATCTTTTCCAAAATGGACTTGATCTCTCTGTTAGAAACTTCAACTTGACCACTTGTTTGGGGATGGTAAGGAGTTGCCACCTTATGTTTCACACCGTTCTTCTTGAGAAGTGTCCCCAATAGCCTGTTGATGAAGTGAGAACCTCCATCACTGATCACAACCCTTGGAACACCAAATCTTGGAAAGATGGTGCTTTTGAACATCTTGGTTACAACCTTGGCGTCATTAGTAGGGCTTGCAATAGCTTCCACCCATTTGGACACATAGTCAACAGCCACAAGGATGTACTTGTTCCCATAGGATGATGGGAAGGGTCCCATGAAGTCTATGCCCCACACATCAAACACTTCAACTTCAAGAATTGGGTTCTGAGGCATCTCATTCCTCTTGGTGATATTTCCTCTTCTTTGGCACGAATCACACTTTGAAACGAAGTCTTGTGTGTCCTTGAACATATGTGGCCACCAGAATCCAGCTTGTAACACCTTTGCAACAGTTTTAAAGGTAGCAAAGTGGCCACCATAGGATGACCCATGACATTGCGTAAGTATCCCATCAACTTCTTCATTTGCCACCACTCTTCTGTAGAGTTGATCCTTGCAGAGAATGTAGAGGTATGGCTCATCCCAGTAGTATCTCTTCACATCCTTGTAGAACTTCTTCTTGGCATACCCCACAAGATTCAACGGCTCTTTTCCTGTGGCTAAATAGTTCACCAAATCAGCATACCAGGGTTCGTTCTCCTCCGTTGCCTTTACTTCTTCAAGCTTCCTGCAAGTCTCACAAACTGCTATCACTGCTCCAATAACCATGATCTTCTCTTCTGGCAGCCCTTCATCGATGGGAGTACCACACTCCACTTTCAACCTGGACAAGTGATCAGCTACACCATTTTCAACACCCGGCTTGTCCCTGATCTCTAGATCGAACTCTTGAAGCAAAAGGATCCATCTCAAAAGCCTAGGTTTTGCATCTTTCTTTGCCAATAGATGTCTCAAAGCAGCATGATCAGTATACACAATGACCTTGGATCCCACTAGATAGCTTCTGAACTTCTCAAAGGCGAAGACAATGGCTAGCATCTCCTTTTCAGTTGTGGCATACTTCATCTGGGCGTCATTGAGGGTTTGGCTCGCATAGTAGATGACATAAGTTTTGCCATCTTTCTTATGCCCCAACACTGCTCCTACAGCGTAGTCACTGGCATCACACATGATCTTAAAAGGGAGATCCCAATCAGATGGCTGAACAATTGGAGCACTCACAAGTTCACTTTTCAGCTTCTTGAAAGCTTCAAGGCACTCCTGCCAAAGAGGAAGGTCTCTTCCTTGCATAGCAGTCTGGTAAGCGGCCTAGCAATTTTAGAGAAATCCTTGATGAGCCTTCTATAGAAGCCAGCATGCCCCAAGAAGCTCTTGATATCCTTTACTGATTTTGGTGGGGCTAAACCCACCATCACATCAATCTTGGCCTTGTCTACTTCGATCCCCTTCTCTGGGATCTTGTGGCCCAGCACAATCTCTTCTTTCGCCATGAAGTGGCACTTCTCCCAATTCAGCACGAGGTTGGTGTCTTCACATCTCTGTAGGACCCTGCACAAATTTGACAAACAAGCAGGAGACGAAGATCCATAGACAGAGAAGTCATCCATGAACACCTCCACAACATCCTCAATTAGATCAGAGAAGATTGACATCATGCACCTTTGAAAGGTGGCTGGAGCATTACATAGCCCAAATGGCATCCTTCGATAGGCAAAGGTACCATAGGGGCATGTGAATGTCGTCTTCTCTTGATCATTGGGATGTATGGGTATCTGGAAAAACCCCGAATAACCATCAAGAAAACAGTAGAATGGGTGGTTAGCAAGTCTCTCAAGCATCTGATCAATAAATGGTAATGGAAAATGAGTTCAGTTTTCGGTAATCAATACACATCCTATGATCAGTGATCGTTCTTGTTGGTATCAGTTCATCCTTGTCATTTTTAACAACGGTGATACCACCTTTCTTTGGAACCACATGCACAGTAGATACCCATTTAGAATCTGAAATAGGGTAGATCACACCAGCATCTAAGAGTTTAAGAATCTCTTTCTTTACAACATCTTTCAAGTTAGGGTTTAACCTTCTTTGATGCTCTATAGAAGTCATTGATTCATCCTCAAGATGTATCCTATGCATGCACAAAGTAGGTGATATCCCTTTGATATCATTAAGTGAGTAACCTATTGTTTTTCTAAATCTTTTAAGTGCTGTAAAAGTTCAGATAGCTGAGATTCAAAAAGTTCACTACTCACAATGACAGGATATGTTTCATTGGGTCCAAGGAATGAGTATCTTACACCTTGGGGAAGAGGTTTTAGCTCCACTTTAGGTGCTTTGAGCTCGCTCCAGTCATCTTCCTTGACATCCTCTTGTTGAGTGACAAAGGCTTCTTGATGAATCGCCTTTGGTAATGCCTCGTACTGCTTCTCACCAGTGACACTCTTGTGTGAATCCAACATTAACCCATAAGCAATGCTCTCAGCATTCTCAGTCACTTCAACCCCTCTATCTATCGTCAGGGCATGCTGTAGAGGGTCCCCTAGTGATATCTCTTCAAGGAGCTCATCAGCAAGGGTATCCATCTCTTCAATGTAGAAGATTTGTCCTTGGACAGTTGGTTTCTTCATGATCTCCTTGATGTCAAAGTGCAGCGTGTGCCCTTTTCCCAGCTGTAGATCACTCGTACCATCCTTCACATTAATAATAGCTCCAGCTGTAGCTAAAAATGGTCTTCCAAGGATCAAAGGATCTTGAGCTTCCTCCCCCATCTCAAGCACTACAAAATCTGTGGGGATCTCATAGTTTCCAACCTTCACAGGGAGGTCCTCCAAGAAACCTATAGGGTACTTCACTGAACGATCAGCCAAAACAAGGGAGAGTCTACACTTCTTGTATTGAGTGAAACCCAGCTTCTTCGCAACAGACAACGGCATGAGGCTGACACTAGCTCCCAAATCGCAGAGACTCCTTTCAAATGCCATAGGTCCAAGCGAACATGGCAGTGTGAAGCATCCTGGATCCTCTAACTTTTTAGGGACAACGAGCCTCTGGATGATAGCACTGCACTCATGAGTAAGGATCATCATACCCTCCATCTCTTTCTTCTTTGTAGCTACAACATCTTTCAGGAACTTGCTGTACTGAGGAACCAGCATGAAAGCATCAATGATGGGCATTGTGATTTGAACTTCACTCATTTGCTTCTCAAACATAGCCTTGTACTTCTCTAGCAGCTGCCTCTTGAATCTTCCAGGGAATGGAAGTTTGGGTTCATAAGGAGGAGGGACAAAAGATTTCTCACTTGTTGGAGCAGCAATTTCACCATCTTTGATTGACTTCTTTTCTTCTCCAATCTTTCCTTTACCCTTTGCTTCCACAATCTTTTCTAAAATCTCATCATTGATCTTCTCATCAACAATCACAACTTCATCATCTATGTTGATGGTCACCCCCTCACCTAGTTTCTCAGCATCCTTGGTGAGAGCTTTCGGAGATAGTTGTTTCCCACTCCTGAGTGTGACAGCTTTCATGGTTTCCTTGGGATTTTGCTCAGATTTTCCTGGTAGTGACCCTTGTTGGCGATTCTGGTTAGAGCTCATTGAAGCAAACTGGTTTTCCAAAGCTTTGAACTTGTTGTTGAGCTCATTGTAGCTTCCTTCAATCTTGGCATGCAAGTTCTTCAGCTCATAGCCAACATGCTTCTCACTTCTATTCTGAGACTCCAGGATTTGTTTCAGAAGAATTTCAGTGTTGTTTCCCTGAGAAACAGAGGTGGAAGGGTTAGATTGTTGCGGAGAAGATTGGTTCCCTTTGTTGGGGAAACCAGGTGGAGGTTGCTGAGATTGGTTCTTATTCTGATACCCTCCTTGTTGGTTGTTGGGGTAGGACTTCTGTGGGTAGTTTTACTGGAAGTTAGGCTCTTTCCTATACCAACTACCGTTGTTGTTTATGAAACACAGCTCTTCTTCTCCTTCCAAGCCATCAACCTCATTTATTGCAGGTGGTCCTTCCTGCTTTGTGTTACCCACAGCTTTCACTTGTTCTTGTGTGGCTTTTTCTGCAATGAGGAGGTCGATCTTATCTTCCAAAGCTTTGATCTCTTTCCTTGTCTGCTTGTCGTCACCCCTACTGACTCTGTCGTGTTCTGCACTGTAGACTGCATCACTCTTCACCATGTTGTCAACCAGCTCCTCTGCATCTTCCTCAGTTCTACACAAAAAGAACTCATTGCTTGCAGTGTCCAATCTGGCTCTGTACTTAGGAAGAGCACCTCTGTATAACGTGCTAAGCAAGCTCTCTTTTGTGAAACCATGGTGTGGGCACTTGGACTGGTAGCCCTTGAATCTCTCTCAGGCTTCACTGAATCCTTCCAAGTTCTTTTGCTGGAAACTAGAGATCTCGTTTCTCAGCTTGGCAGTTCTGGATGAAGAGAAGAATTTCTCCAAAAATGCTCTCTTGCACTCATCCCAAGTAGTGATGGTGTCGCTGGGTACAGTCTTCTCCCACTGACGTGCCTTATCTCCTAAAGAGAAAGGGAAAAGCTTGAGCTTGAAAGTGTCTTCGGATACACCATTGGTTTTTGACAAACCACAGTAACTGTCAAACTTGTCCAAGTGATCAAATGGGTCTTCTACAGGCAAGCCATGATACTTGTTGTTCTCAATCACATTGAGGAGTCCAGGTTTGACGTCAAAGTTGTTGGCCTCCACTGGTGGAGCTCGGATGCCCAACCTTTGTCCATTAACATTTGGACGGTCATAAGCACCAATGGCGCTTGTGGTCCATTGTTAACACCTTGTGGCAGATGGTTGTTATTGTTGTTTCCGTTTGGTGGATCCATGTCAATATTCAACTCTTGTGGCTGAACTTGTTGCTCTTCTTGTCTTCTCTGTCTTGAGATAGCTCTTTCGTAAGCTCTGATATCTGGAACTCGTGGAACTAGGTTTGTTGTGCCCTTGCTCCTCAAGTTCATATACCTGAAGTGTCAAAAAGAGATGAAAACAGAGAATCAATAACATAATAAAAGAAAAATGACTTAGTCTCAAGCAAGTGACTAAATCTCAATGTTCTAATCAACTCAGAATCCGGCAACGGCGCCAATTTGATGTTAGGAGTTTTCAAGGCTCCTAAGGCAAATGTTGTAGTTTAAATGATTGTCGAACCAGTTCTGAGGGATATAAAAGCACCGAGAATGCAAGTACTAGCTTAATCTAAGTGCGATCGTGTGATTGATTGGGTTTTGAATTACTACTAAGACTGAAATGCAATAACAGAACGCTAAATGCGAATAATGAAATGGCTTTGACAATTAAGATAAAAGAGAACTCATGGGTAAAGGGAAATAGACCTTGGGTGATTAAAGTTTGAACTAAGGATGGCAAGCGATGAATTAAACTATCAACCTTAAGCCTAGACACAATTCTAAACAAACTTTATGTCTAGATGGATGTTCATTTACTAACATAACTCAAGCATCAAATGTCTTCGGTTGAATGTTACGGAAGTAATCATTAAGAATAAGTCTACTAGCCATTTTAACATCTTTAACAACAAGTGTCCTTGGTAAAGAATGTTAAAAGCTTGGGAGAGTCGACTCAGGCATTTCATCGAACACTTTATGAGTGGGAAATGCCTAAAGATCAACCCTTGAGTGGCCAACTCAAAAGATGCATTACGATTACTCTACTAGCAATGAACAAGAGAAATCTACAATAAAACATCATAGATCTAACCTAATCACCCGTAGTCTCCCTAACCCATGAATCCTAAGGTGGTCTACTCACTAATCATCATGATTCCTCTTAAACCCATTCTGGATTCAAGCTTAATCATGTGAGTGATGGAATAAGCAAGGAACAAACAATCGAATAAAGAAACAATGATCTTAGAAGATGAACTTTCCGAAAGATTTTTCTGTCTTTCTTCAAGAACAAAAGATCCTCCGCCTAAAACGGCTTACCGAGGTACTTAACTTAGGTTTAGAAAATGTCAAACATCAAACAAAATGACCAAAAGGTCCCTAAAATAAGTTGAGTTTCGTCTGAGCAAGAACACACAGCGACCTGGTGACATCGCTCCGGAGGGGTCGCTGCGAGTGCTCCACTTCGCGTCTCGAAATCCGAGCGACCAACTACTGTCGCTGTGGAGGTCGCTCCAGTTGGGAGCGACCTAGTGTGGTCGCTGTGGTGAGGTCGCTCCAGGGCCTTCCACCTGCGTGAGAATGACACTACCCCGAGCGACCCTCATACTTCGCTGTGGAGGTCGCTCTGGATGGGAGCGACGTGCTGAGGTCGCTTTGGCACATAGCTTCGTCTCCGCTTGTCCTATGGTCACCTTTTGACTCCCTTTTTAGCTCTAAAAGTCTCCAACCATCTTCAAGAACTCCAAGGGTACTCCTATACCTGATAAAAACTCATGTATGCAAAATGCAACCTAGAAATGACTAAATCCTGGTCTATATAATCAAAAATGCACATGGAGAAATAGACATAACAATGGAAATATGCAAGACATCAGAGCACAGTCCTTTCATATCAAAACCTTGATGCTTCCCTTCTAGATATATGTGCACATTTCATATCCTAAAAGGCTAAAACTCATATCTTTGTGTTTGTGAATTGGGTGTTTATTTTGTCAAAAAAAATGAAACGAGTGTTTATGCTCTTAAATTTGTTCTGAAGACTGTGTAATATATGTTTAAAATATTAAAATTGTTTATTACTTGATTCTAAGTTTTTTTTAATTTTGTGTAAACAAGTGATTTTTTAACAAGAGTGTAAGTACCAATGTGGAATCTTTCTCCAGCCAAGATGATTTTCGTAATTTAGAGAGTCATAGTTTAGTTTATATGATATCAGGTTTTGGGTGGTCGTTTTCACTTAAAGTTTTTTTCTTAAATATTTGGTTTGTGTTTTATTTTTCATTTGTAATGTGCTTTCATAAGCTGGTTTTAGACACAATAATATTTTGGTCAATTTTTGATTCATTTTATTCATGTGAAAATACATATTTTCTATGATTATAAATATCCTAATAAAAATAAAGAAAATTAACTTGGAATTTAGTCTAGAAAATTTATGTAGTCTAGAAAATTTATGACTTAAATTGTATATTTTGTATAGCTATAATGATATGTCACTTAAATTTTGAATTGTAAAATTTCTCATAACTATACAATTTATTACTGGAAATGAAAATTTAAAATTTAAATATTATTTTATTTTTACTTCACAATAATTCTTCCTACAAATAATATTCTTAAAATATGGATACACTACATAAATATTGTGTATACTTTGATAAAACTATAATAATCTTAACTAATAAAAAAGAATTATACATGTGTAAATAATATTTAATTTTATTAAACATTGGAAACAAAAAAGCGAAGATGGTATGGATTCATTACATGCATTATGTTGAAGAATATTATTAAGCATCAACATAATCTGAAATAGCAGCCCGATACTTCTCTCAAACATATTTGCTATAGAAAATGTTATGTATATATTTTCTATAGGCATATACACACTCACCCATTTCTATATAACATGTTTGAGTTTGTGTAGATATAAATATATGCGTAAATATAAGTGACCTTTTCTCGATCTACAACATAAATGCAAGTTTAATGATGAAAATAAATACTTTCACAGATTAAAAACATGAAAATGAAAAAAAAAATCATATCAGTGATCGCATAATATCAAAATATATAAAATTAAAATTTATATTAATTAACCATATGTGACATATTTTAAAACTAATACAAATAGTGCAGACAATTTAGTATTCACCATAACACCATTAACGAGAATTTACTTCAATTTCATAAGAATTACTTAAAATTTTAAATGAGAATTAAGAATATAAAACGAAATGTAACATTATAACATGTATAAGTCAAAAGAGAATAACAACCGAATAATATCAAATTAATTCATTTACTTAGGGTCTGAATATTGTAATCGCATCGGTTGAAGTTACGGGAGTTTGCGGATGCAGGTGGTTGCAGTTTTAAGTGTTATTAAGAGATTTGGACGACTGGTACAACAAGTAAAAATTGTTGTTTTGTAGGATATTTATGAGTGGCTAACTACCAACTGAGCAGTGGTTAATAATAAATTAAAAATACTTATATTTTATATAATTATAAAAAATATCAAAAATCATATTATTATAATAAATAGAAAACTATATTTATAAAATTATACTATTAAATTTTTAAAAAATATAGAAAATATTTTTGTTTAAAGTTTTATAATGTAAATTAAAATAGTGTATATATATTTTGGTATTTATAACATTTCGATTAAAAATTTTAATTGCATATTTTTTATTTATATAGTTTTTTGAAAGAACGTTCTTTTCACCCTCCCGCAATCGTAAAAGCTAGCTAGAACTAACTTTTGGATTTTAAAGGTGTATAACGGTTTGATGCAATTTATAGCGTTTTCTAGGATTGGGCGTTCGGTTTTCGGTTCGGTTTTGGTTCCATTCTTTCAGTTTTTGGTTCTTTCGGTTCTAGAGATATAGGAATCATTCGATTATTTATGAAATTCAGTTTGGGTTTGGTTAGGTTATTTCAGTTCTTGGTTCGGTTCGGGTAACAATTATAAGAATCGGATAATATCCAATAAACTTTTAGTTCCGGTACGGCTTCGGATTTTTGGTTAGTTTTGAATATTCGGGATAATAAATGAGATTTTTTGGGGGGAGGGGGGGGGTTGGATTAAAAGTTGGGTAATTCTGATAAATTTTAATATTTTGGATATAACTTTTTGGGTAATCTGATTCTTTAAGGAAATTCATATAATTTAAAATATTTTGGATAAAGAGTACTTCGGTTTATAAGTATATTTTAGAATATTTACTAATTTAAATACTAAATATAATTAATATTTTAGATATATAAATTGTACGTCGGATATTTGGGTATCTATTTGGTTCTTGGTTCGGTTCGAGTTCGGTTTTGGTTTTAGGAACCACTAGGTTATTTTTGATCTTCGATTCAGTTTTGGTTTCGTCTTTTTGGTTCGGTTCCGGTTCATTTTTTGGTTCTCGGTTTTTATGTCAAGATCTAGCGTTTTTATGATTGTTATAAAACACTTACAACCGCTACCAACCGCAAAAGTTTTATTTGCGGGTGATAGCGGAAAAACCAGCCATACTCTTAGTATTTTGTTTTACAAATAGAAAGTTCATTTCATAATATTAAAATATATGTGGTACAGAGCATTTCACATTTACTAGAAAAAATATAAACAAAAACTAATGAAAATTATATAGTTCATAAAAGTTTTATAAAAAGATACAAACTTAAATAAATAAATTTATATAATAAAATAAAAGGTAAATAAATTTAAAATGCATATACCGCACATAGCGCGGTGAAAAGCTCTAGTATATATAATTACATGGGGAAATTTCAAGTTTACCACTTTTGTTGTACTATTTTTCATTTTTACCTTCATTAAAGAGATATTTTCAAAAGTGTCACTTTTTTAAGAGGCAAATTTTTAAAAAATTAATTAAAATTTTAAATTTTACTTTCATAAACCTTACATCCACCCACCCTACACCACCTCTTAACTCTAAAGTCTAAGTTTTAGATTAATTAACCTAAGGGTTATAAGTGTGTTTTTTCCTCTTAAAAAACAAAAATAAAAGTAATTAAGGTATTTTTGAAAGTAGTGCAAATAAGGTGGTATTTTAGACAATTTCCCATTAAACATACCTCTTGAGAAGGGATTTCACTAATAGATTGATGAATAGAATATAACTGGTTTCTGATTTGTGTTGCTTAACACTAATGGCTCACCGCTTCGGTTCGAGAGCTTCTTTCATTTTGTCAACGGGAAAGTTGGTAATGGTGATAGTACATTTTCTTTTGCTGTTTTGTCTTTTAATAAGTAAACTAGAATTTTATTTCAAAAGTAAACTAGAGTATTAATCAGTGTTTTTATAGTGCGGACATTCTGTTGACCATTTTGATAAAAGAGGTATAAATTTCTATTAAAACAAATAATTTAAAAATTAGTCTATTATAATATTTGAGTTTCAAATATTATTTCCATATACGATCTATATTATACAGATAAATTCAACGATCAATATATAATATGTATACAACATATGCTAAAATATATAATTTATTAATATTATTAATTTTCTAAATTTATATATAACGTACATATATGAGAATCAAAATAGTATAAATTGTCAATCTGTCCTACATTATTTCTATTTAGACCTGTTTTCTATTATTTTAAAATAATTTTAATGTTTTAAAACTAAAAACTATTTGACATTAATTTTTTGAGTAGTATAATTTTGTTCTGAAAGATTCTCAAAAAATTTTATTTATATGGCAAGTTAAAATATTTTTTTACACTTTAATAGATTATTTTTAAGATATTTATTTATATATTCTAGAATTTTTGACATATTTCTAATATTAATTTTATATAATGATTTTTCATTTGCAAACATTTTAAACTTATTAATCTTTCAAATTCTTGTAATAAAAAATATAGATAATGTTTATCAAAAACCTCTAAACTGTTAAATGATAAGTCTCAAAAAGTTATTATATAAAAAAAAGTTTTAGTGGGTACATTTTAGAAATTATTGTTAATAATTTTTATGATAATAAATATAGTCGTACATTTTGAAAAGAAAATGACAAAGGAGATAAATTATACACGATTTAATTTTTTTAGTTTTGAAATCTTTCTATATATTAATTGAGAAATCAATTAAGTGATTTCTGGTGATAAATCATGCATAGGAGATCTCTCTAATTAATTATTTTTATTTTAATGATTGATGATTTTTTAATTTATTTAATTAGTTTGGAAAACTAAATCAAGAATTAAGTTATATCATTAACCAAACAAATCATAATTAACAATGATGGTTATCACAAATATGTATTTAAGGATATTGTTTTGTCAATGTTCGGATTTCCTCTATTTTAATGTTTCCAATCATTTCTATTCAGCATTGTAACTTTTTATAAGTTATTAGACAAAAAAATTCCAAATAGTATTACATATACTAACTACTTTTATAATAAATACTGAAATATATTTGTGTTATAGTATATTTTATTTATATGTTTAATACATGATTTAGAAAATGAAACATTATGTATTTTAATACAAATAAATATTTATATATTCATTCGTATAATTGGTTTAGAATATTGGGAAATTGTCAAAAATACCACTTTCCTTGTACCACTTTTCAAAAATACCTTAATCACTTCTGCCTTTGTTTTTTAAGAGGGAAAAACACACTTATAACTCTTGGGTTAATTAATCTAAGACTTAGGGTTTAGAGTTAAGGGGTGGTGTAGGGTGGGGGTAGGGTTTAAGAAATTAAAATTTATGATTCTAATTAATTTTAAAAAAATTTGCCCCTTAAAAAAGTGGTATTTTTGAAAATATCTCTTTAATGAAGGTAAAAATGAAAAGTGGTACAATGAAAGTGGTATTTTTGAAATTTTTCCTAAAATATTTTATGATGACAAACTGTACAATTTTAAAATTTATGCCATTTTTATTATGTTATCACACTTTTTGGTGTACAAAGTCGTTATGTACTCAATTTTTATGTTTAAATATTTTTTTGAATTAATATAAATTATCATTTTTTAAAAGGTTGATTGTATATTTATTCACATTTTTTGGAAATTTGAGTTAAATTTATAGTGAATAATAGTTCGATGGAAGATTTAGATTGTATTTAGTTGTAAATCTATTTAATTAAAAATATATAAAAAAATAAAATTCACATTCAATTTTAATTTTTTTTAAAAATATATAATGTATCAAAACCATATCAAATATTCTATTATGTTAAATTTTAAAAACTACATGTATTTGTGAATTCGTTGGTAACTACCTATTATTTTCTAAATTAATTATTTGGTTGATAGTAATTAATTATGATATGAATAACTAGAGGATGACATGACTTTATATTTATCTCACAAAACCAAAGACAGAAACCTACATAGATTAGGTTAATTATGATATGAATAACTAGAGAATAACATATTTTTTCATCAAAATTAACAGATTAAAGTGGGCTTTTAAAATAACATTAAAATACTATGGGCTCATACACCCAGGGTAAATTGCCATGTTGGCATCGTCAAAAGCCGGGATTGGTAGTGCTGAGCAAATTAACCAAGAATCAAAAAAGAGGGAACCAAATTCATTTCGTGTAGGGTTATAAATTCGAGAATTTTCAAAAATACCACTATCTTTGTGCCATTTTTCATTTTTACCTTTATTAAAGAAATATTTACAAAAATATCACTTTTTTAGGGGGAATTTTTTTTTTAAAATTAATTAGAATCTTAAATTTTACATTCATAAACCTTACCCCCACACTACACCACCCTTTAACTTTAAACTTTAAGTTTAGATTAATTAACCCAAGGGTTATAAGTGTGTTTTTTCTCTTAGAAAACAAAGTATAAAAGTGATTAAGATATTTTTGAAAAATGGTACAAGTAAAGTGGTATTTTTGGTAATTTCCCTTATATATTCGAATGTATCCTAATTTTTTATACTAGTATGACGTTGTCAAATATCCAAAACTAAAACTAAAAAACTCAAGTATATATGCTAAGTTAAACTTGAAATAACCAAAATAGCTATTATATTCTTAATTATTTCTGTACGTTTCTAATTAAATGTCGTTCTAACGTAATCTTTTTTACAAAATAATATTATTTTATAATTTTAATTTATTTTTTTCTTTAATTTATCATTTTTACCTTTTTTATGATGATAAAAAATATTATAAATTTTTAATAATTAAATAAGAGAAACAATGAAGATTTAACCATTCTTTAAATTTGTTTAAAAAACTTTAAACAAAAACTAACTTGAACTGGATGGAATATTTAAAAAAATTGTTTTTGGATAGCACTATAACTTTTTTATCATATAAATAACACAAGAAAATCAAAATAACTAAAATATCTCATTAAAGATTTAAAAAACACTTATATATCTAAGGTAACTAATCTAGAGTTTGAGTTTAAATTTTAAAGGTGGAGTCTTGAGGGTGAAGTGTAGGTTTAAAATGAATAAACTATATTTAAAATTTAATATAATAATTTCAAAATAATTTTTCAATTTTAGACAAAAAATTTAAAAACAAAATAATTTGGAAAAAAATTTACGACAGTAATGCCCTTTAGTTATCTATATAAATATTCATTTATATTTATATATCTATAAAGTAAGAATAGATGAGTCTTTTACCAATTTAATTGGTCATTTTCTTTTTTTATGTCTTTTGGTAAAAAACTCACTTTAAGACTTTTGGATTTTTTTCTCATATTTAAATTATATAATTTATTACATGTTGTTAATAAACAATTAGCAATGTGATTTGAAAACATGAAATAAAATAGGGAAATTGTTAAAAATACCACTTTCCTTGTACCACTTTTCAAAAATACCTTAATCACTTTTACCTTTATTTTTTAAGAGGAAAAAACACATTTATAATCCTTAGGTTAATTAATATAAGACTTAGGTTTTAGAGTTAAGGGGTGGTGTAGGGTGTGGTAGGGTTTAAGAATGTAAAATTTAGAATTCTAATTCATTTTAAAAAATTGTTTCTTAAAAAATGGTATTTATGAAAATGTTTGTTTAATGAAGATAAAAACGAAAAGTGATACAACAAAAATGGTAAACTTGAAATTCTCCCAATAAAATAAGGGAGAATTTCAAGTTTACCACTATTGTTGTACCATTTTCATTTTTACCTTCATTAAAGAGATATTTTCAAAAATACCACTTTTTAAGAGACAATTTTTCTTAAAATTTATTAGAATTCTAAATTTTACATTCCTAAACCCTACTCCCACCCTACACCACCCATTAACTCTAAACCTTAAATCTTAGATTTAACTCAAAGGTTATAAATGTGTTTTTTAGAATTAAAAATAAGGGTAAACGTGATTAAGGTAAAAGTGAAAAATGGTACAAAAAGTGATATTTTTGACAATTTCCCATAAAATAATGGAAAATTTTCAAAAATACCATTTTCGTTATACCACTTTTCATTTTTACCTTCACTAAAGAGATATTTTCAAAAATATCACTTTTTAAGGAGCAATTTGTTTTAAAAAATAATTAGAATTCTAAATTTTACATTTCTAAACCCTACCCCCACCCTACACCACTCTTTAACTTTAAACCTCAAGTCTTAGATTAATTAACCCAAGTGTTATAAGTGTGTTTTTCCTCTTAAAAAACAAAGGTAAAAGTGATTAAGGTATTTTTGAAAGGTGGTATAAGGAAAGTGGTATTTTTGATAGTTTCCCTAAAATAATCTACGATTAAGATTTAAATAGTTTCATTAATTAGTTAATAGGAAAAAACATAACTTAAATAGGCCACTTAGGTTTTTATTGGTAAAACATTTTCAAAAACTTTATGTTTCTTGTCATCCGACCGATTATTATTGAAAAAAATATTTAGAAAACTATTCAAATTATCCAAATGATCTCCGATTTCTCTTTATTCAATGCTTTTGTGTGTGAAACTTTGGGTAGAAGAATTTTATTTATAATATATATAAACTATATATATATATACATATCTAATTAATTAATTTTATTTACATTACTGAACATTTGGATATATCAAAAAATTATATTTTAAAAATTAAAATATAAAATATTTTAAAACTTAAAATTTATATTTTAAAAAAATTACTATTAAATGGACCTTCAAAAGTCAAGAGATCTTAAAGTTAGAGAAAATATCCTATACTAAAAAAGTTTTATCACAAATATCGAAAATGCAAAATAGATTTCATTAAAGACGTAAAATACATTTATAGTTTTAAGGTTAACTAATATAAGGGTTCAGATTTGGAGATTCGAGGGGGTGGGCTTATTTTAAAAAGTATATATAAATAAAATAATAATTAAAATAATAATTTTATAAATTTTCAAATTAATTTTCTGATTCTAAAATAAAAGTTTTAAAAAAATGAAAAATAAAAAATGAAAAAATTGAATTCTTTTTGAATTGAATATTGTTTTATGAAATAATATTTTTGTATTTATTTACATTATGTATCTATAAAGTTTGAATATAATTGTTTTCTACCTCTTTAATAAAATTTTACTGATCATTTTCTTTTTTGTGTATTCTTTTTAAAAAAAAACTCCATTTAGGGTTTTTAGAAGATTTGCCATATAAGCTAGGGGAATTTTCAAAAATGCCACTTTTCTTATAACACTTTTCATTTTTACCTTTATTAAAGAGACATTTTCAAAAATACCACTTTTTAAGGGGCAAATTTTTTAAAAATTAATTAGAATCCTAAATTTTACATGCTTAAACCCTACCCCTACCCTACACCACCCCTTACCTCTAAACCATAAGTCTTAGATTAATTAACCCAAGGGTTATAAGTGTGTTTTTTCCTCTTAAAAAGCAAGGGTAAAAGTGATTAATGTATTTTTGAAAAGTGGTATAAGAAAAGTGGTATTCTTGACAATTTATAAGGGGAAGAGGAATTTTCAAAAATATCACTTTTCTTGTACCATTTTTTATTTTTACCTTCATTAAAGAGACATTTTCAAAAATAACAATTTTTCTAAGGGGCAAATTTTTTAAAAATTAATTAGAATCCTAAATTTTACATTCTTAAACCCTACTCCTATCCTACACCACCATTTACCTCTAAACCCTAAGTCTTAGATTAATTAACCCAAAGATTATAAATGTGTTTTTTCCTCTTAAAAACAAAGATAAAAGTGATTAAGGTATTTTTGAAAAGTGATACAAGAAAAGTGGTATTTTTGACAATTTCTCTATAAACTAAAAAGCTACCATTTAAAAAAAATAAAGGAAATATATCAATTTCTATTTACATTTAATTTATTTTAAACATCAGTTTTTGGGAACTAAGATTTAAAGTTTATGTATGTTTTCAAATGTAACTACTTTTATTGATTGAAATATACCATAGGATAGCACTAAAAAGTTTATGTCACAAAAATACTCTTTAATGGAAAAAAATGACCAAAAAATATTTCTTATAGATATAAATATACACTTATACTTCTAGAGTTGACGAATCTATACTTAGAGTTTAGAATTATGAGATGGATTTTTGGACACAAATTTAAAATTAAAAAACAAAAAAAATTAATTTTTTCAAAACAAAATATTTTTTTTCTTAAAAGTTTTTTTGGTGACAAAAACTTTAAAAGTTTAAGAACATTACCCTCACTGATTAAGAAAAAAATATATCTTATTAGTTGTTAATGGGATAGAATACGAAACATTTAGCTTAAGCCTTAAGGAGTCAGTCAAATTAATTATTCGGAAAATCATCTTAGGGGGAGAAAAGAAAGCTTAAATAGACGATTTGAGCACATCTGTCCCTCACCGAAAGTCAAGAGATCGTAAAGTCTAGTACACAAATTAAGATTTAAAAAGTTTCATTAATTAGCCAAAGAGGGAAAACATAACTTAAATAGGCGACTTAGGTTTTTGTTAGCAAAACATTTGCAAAAACATTATATCTCTATAATATCCTGCTACCCGAGCTTAGCAAGCACAAAATATTTTATGATGAAAAAAATTCACTAATAACTTAATAAATATTTTGTTAGTTTGTAAGATTTTGTGTATTTAAAATAATTTTACATTTAAATCAGTGCTTTTAAATTCCACCTAAACATTTAAATCAGTGCTTTTAATTATACATTAATAAGTTTTGTGATTAGTAATATAATATTTTTATAAATCAATTTAACTAAGTTTTTATTATAAAACAGGAAAATAAAATTCTAAACTATTTTTTCATAAATTCTATAAAAATATTCTCTATTATATAAAAATAACAGTGTTACATTAGTTAAATATGGTAAAATTATATTAAATAGGTAAATTCACAAATTTTAAAAATTTATCTATTATTAACAAATAGTAATTAGACCATTTCAAAAATTAGTTAATATGACATATTTAATTACTTACATTAATAATAAACCAACTAAAGATTTGAATTTTATTTTTTAATTATAACAAAATCTGTTGAGAAAGAATCTAACAAAATCTTACTTAAGAATTTAAATATTTTTATAAAATAATACTTTAATAAATTTCGTAATAGTTATATAATATTATTATAAATCAATGTTAACTAAAATTTTATTATAAACAAGAAAATAAAAATTCTACTATTTTTTATAAATTTTATAAATAAACTCTGGATTATATGAAAATAGAAGTGTTACATGAATTAAATATGATAAAATTATATTAAATTGGTAAATTAACAAATTTTAAATTCTAAAGTTTTTCATTTAAATAAATCATCATTCATCATTAAAATAGGCTAAAATTCATAAATTGTATAATAGCTTTATGCAAAATAAATATATTAACATATGTTAAACTTATATATCTACAATTTTTTATTTATATTGAAACTCTAAACAATATATTTTTTAAAATGTTTGTATACAAAAATATAATAATATATAATAAACTTTAATTCATATACTATTTAAAAAAAATGTTAATAAAAAACTATGGTATTTTAGCAACTCACTTAAAATATTAATGAAAAATCAAATTTTAATTTTAAATTTATTTTTGTTTTAATTATAAAAAATATGTTGGGAATTTTCTTTTAAATAGTACCAAAATTCAAATATCTTATGTATAAAATAATAGATTAGATGTACTAACCAAAAAATTCAAAATTAATTTGATGTTCCAAACTCAAAAATAGTTGTGTAATTTTCTAGAGTTTTTTTGACAAATATAAAATTTTGAAAATAAATATTTACACTGAAAATAATAATATTGCAAATTCTACAAAAGATAAAATCGTGGATAATAAATAACAAAGTTTTGAAATGCAACACGAAAAAAACTATTTGAATATGCTGTAAACATTAAAGAAATGAAGTCTTAATTTTTAAAAATAAAACTTAATATCATAAAATCCAAAAATATAATATATCAATAAATTTTAGTAAAATAATATGATAGATACTACTATGTATAAAATTTACTAAAAATAGGTCTATATTATTTAAACAAAATAGTGTTTTTACTTCTAAATTCCGTAAAACACTAAAATGATATTGTTAAAGTATATTTTCTTATACATATTAAATAGATTTCTTTTAAGTAATATAAATAAATAAAATTTAAAATATATTATATGCAAAATGTATAAATTAAAAAAACATATTTTGAAAGTGATTCTTTATTTGATTATTTCACATGTTATTTTATTGTATTTCAACTCAAAAATATATTAGTAAGTAATAAAAATTAATAACAAATTAAAATGTTTTAAACAAATCACTATATATTAATAATTTTGAGGAAGAAATATAAAAAAAATTATCAAGTTACACAATGTATAGCATTAAATTAAAAATCATATAATTAAAATATTTGTAATAATATCAAATACATATATAAAATAGAAAAATATCCGCACGGACGTGCGGGTTAAAATCTAGTTTAGCTTAAGAGGTAAGGAGTCAGTCAAATCAATTAATCGGAAAATCATATCCGGGGGAGGGACGAAACCTTAAATAGACGCTTTGAGCACATCTCTTCATCACCAAAAGTCAAGAGCGAAACAGACAGACCAGTCTTCGTGATAGCAATTTTCGAATTCGATTCCTCGATCAGACAACACAGACCACTGCTCCAAAACAATCCATGGCTGAAATTGCGAAGGAAGTTAACGGTGGCGATGCTAGGGATCTCCACTCGCTTCTCTCTTCTCCGGCAAGGGATTTCCTCATTCGTAACAATGGGGAACAGGTAAACGTTGTTTCACTCGTCTCTCTTTTCCTTTTGATGTTCTTCTGGTTGATGGTTTCTCTTTAGGTCGTGTTCTGAGATGATTAGATGGCTTCGTCTCATTGTTAACGTTTTCTATGTATCTCTTCCATCGGCTTTGCGTAAACTGCTAAGAATCTGTACGGATGTGTTGACTACGAAACATCATGGCTCATGAAAACGATTATACTTATTAGCTATTTGCTTGGACCTTTTATTCTTGCTAATTTTCCTTCAGTCTAGTTCACATTGATGCTTTTGTGTTTCCCTGGAGTGAATTGCGATTATGGTTTTGAGTATATGCAGGTGAAAATTGAGAGCTTGAAAGGGAAGAAGATTGGATTGTACTTCTCAGCTGCGTGGTGCGGACCATGTCAGCGTTTCACTCCACAGTTGGTGGAAATATACAACGAACTCTCTTCCAAAGTTGGTTTCGAGGTTGTCTTTGTTTCAGGGGATGAGGATGAAGAGTCCTTCAATGATTACTTCTCCAAGATGCCGTGGCTCGCTGTCCCGTTTACTGATTCTGAAACCCGTGACCGCTTGGATGAGGTTTTTAAGGTTAGGGGTATTCCCAACCTGGTGATGATTGATGATGAGGGTAAACTTGTGAATGAGAATGGGGTAGGTGTCATTCGAAGCTATGGAGCTGATGCTTATCCTTTCACACCTGAGAAGATGAAGGAGATCAAAGAGGAAGAAGAGAGAGCTCGGAGAGAGCAGACTTTGAAGTCTGTCTTGGTGACTCCTTCTCGGGACTTTGTCATTTCTAAAGATGGAAACAAGGTACCTAGATTCTTAATGTAAGCGTTTGGTTTTGTTGCCTTCATGTAACTGATCACAATTGCTTGTTCATTAGGTACCTGTATCGGAACTCGAAGGGAAAACCATCGGTCTTCTCTTCTCCGTCGGCTCTTACAGGCAATGCACCGAGTTTACTTCGAAGCTTGTTGAGGTTTATAAGAAGCTGAAAGAAAATAAGGAGGATTTTGAGATTGTTCTGATATCTCTTGAAGATGATGAGGAGTCTTTTAAGCAGGACTTTGAGACCCAGCCGTGGCTGGCATTGCCATTCAATGACAAAAGCTCATCCAAATTGACTAGGCACTTCATGCTGTCAAAGCTACCGACACTGGTCATCCTCGGCCCCGATGGAAAAACCCTTCACTCGAATGTTGCTGAAGCTATTGATGACTATGGAGTTATTGCATATCCTTTCACTCCAGAGAAGTTTGAAGAACTCAAGGCTATAGAAAAGGCAAAGCTAGAGGCTCAAACACTCGAGTCACTTCTTGTCTCGGGTGATCTCAACTACGTTCTCGGAAAAGATGGGGCTAAGGTAAAGCTCTCTCTATCTTCTTATTGTTTTTAAACATGTTGGATGTTGATCTGGATAAATTTCTATAAAACTTGGCTTTCTTTGTCAGGTGCTTGTGTCTGACCTGGTGGGGAAGAACATTCTTTTGTACTTCTCAGCTCACTGGTGTCCTCCATGCCGCGGTTTTACACCAAAGCTTGTTGAAGTCTACAAGCAGATAAAGGAGAAGGATGAAGCGTTTGAGCTCATCTTCATCTCCAGTGACCGGGACCAGGAATCATTCGATGAGTACTACGCGCAGATGCCGTGGCTGGCTCTTCCATTTGGTGATCCTAGGAAAACGTCTCTGGCACGAACCTTCAAGGTCGGTGGCATCCCAATGCTAGCGGCTCTGGGACCAACTGGTAAAACTGTAACAAAAGAAGCAAGGGACCTTGTGGGAGCCCATGGAGCTGATGCTTACCCATTTACTGAGGAACGTTTGAAGGAGATTGAGGCCAAGTATAATGAGATGGCGAAAGAGTGGCCTGCGAAGGTGAAACACGCTCTTCATGAAGAACATGAGCTAGAGCTGACTCGTGTTCCGGTTTACATATGTGATAAGTGTGATGAAGAAGGGCAAATCTGGTCTTACCATTGTGACGAGTGCGACTTCGATCTCCATGCCAAGTGTGCTTTGAAAGAGGATGCGAACACAACCGGTGATGATGCTGTCAAAGGTGGCGACGAATCCACAGATGGCTGGGTTTGTGACGGAAACGTGTGCACCAAGGCTTGATAGATAGCTTCACGCAGTCACATGTAAGCCGAGCTGATTTCCTTTTCATGTGTATTATGAGTGAAAAGTGTGGTTACATATTATGAAATAATTTTGGATATGAACGGATGGCTTCATATACCAGTCAGTGAAATGATATCACTAAGATGCCGCTCTTACTATGTTGTTTGTTTGAACACTATTTGCATCAGTGTTGTGTCTGAATGTAAAATCTGTGATATTTAAAAAAAAAAATGAAATATTTAATATTTAAGATGTAAAAAAATTATAAAGTGTGCAAGCAACATTTGCATTTCAAAATTCAAAAGTCTTTTAATTCAAACATAAAAAATATAAAAGATAATCATTTTAGTTATTGTGATTATTATAAATCATTTTAGTTATTGCAAGTACAATAAGATAGCGAAAGGACGACCAAAAGAAAAGCGAAACAGTGGCCTGGGAAGGTGTAACATGCTCTTCATGAAGAACATGACCTAGAATATAAATTTAAATGTGAAACAAAAGATCAAAAGTTTTTTTTATCATGATAAATAAAATTAATAATAAAATGAATTTATTTCATAATTCCATTTAATTTAGAGATAATGACCAAATAGACCTAAAAAGTTTTTGTCTCCAAAATATTATTCAAAAAGAAAAGTGACCAAAATAGATTTTATTAATGGTATAAATATACATTTATACTTTTTGAGTTAACTAATCTAAACTTATGGTTTAGTGTTATGGGTGAGGTTTTAAATTAAAAACAAATTTTTAAAAATACTAAAATTTTCAATAAAAAAAAAGAGAAAAGAGGTATTAAAACCCCAAACTTTTAAATTAAAGCAATAAACTTCCAACTCATGTTTAAGCCAAAAAATGTTCAACTTTCAAATATTGGCCGTTTTAACTCTCATATTTTTTGTTCACTCAACCATTTAAGAAATCCGAATAGTCCACTGTTAAACTCGATTATAAAATATATATTTGTTAACTTCTTAAACGATGTTGTTTTGAAAAAACAGTCAAACAACGTTATTTTACTTCTTTAAACAATTAAAACATCTCTTTCGCGAAATCAGAGTCTCAAATCGACTTCATTTTCTTCACTCGAAAATGAGTAAGATGAAGTTGATTTGAGGCTCTGCTCTCGCGAAAAAGATTTTTTATGTCTTTTTAAAAGCAAAACGACATTGTTTGACTAATATTTAATCAGTTTTTAAAACAACGTTGTTTAAAGAGTTAACAAACATCTGTTTAATCAAATTTAACAGTTAACTATTTGAGTTTCTTAAATAGCCGAGTCAACAAAATATAAGAGTTAAAATGGGTAATATTTGAAAGTTGAAGATTTTTTAACTCAAACATTAGTTGGAAGTTTTTTTGGTTTTAGTTTAAAAGTTCAAGGTTATAATGGATGTTATATCATATAAATAAGGTCTATTTTGGTTATTTTTTCTTAAGATCTATTTTTGTGACAAAAATTTCAAAAATGTCTATTTGAGAGATTTGTCCTTTAATTTAATAATGAGATTATTTAAAGTACCATAAACTACCATCTTTTAATATTAAATTCAACTATAGATACCATAACAGTTGAGTTTAGGATTTACTACTAGAAAATGGATTAAGTTTATAAACTTCCATAAATATTGTATAAATGATCTATCTATATATATATATATAGTAATTTTTTATTGTTCCTATAACATGTGGAAAAGGGGTTTGGTTACACGTGTTCTATGCAAGGTTCTAAAAATCGGTCTATGCGGCACCTAGGCAGCAACTCGGTCATATCCGAAATAATTTTTCTAAAATTCGTTTTAAAACGATTTATATGGTTCAAATCTTTTTAAACTATTCAAATCTTTTTAAACGATTTATATCGGATAAAATCAATCTAGATTAATCTAAATATGTTAATTTAAACAATAATGTTAGTATAGATCAACAAATTTTTCTAATTTACATATCTAATTATGATAATTTATCACATTTTTTTATATTTCTATTTAAAAACGAAAGTATTTCATATAAATGTCACATATATATATAATAAATTAATGCGCCTAGTCGCTAATCCTCTATAAAGCGTCTAGTTACTGCCTAGCGAATTCTTGAACATTGGTCCCATGTATTCTTTCTTTTCACATGTTAGGTCATTCTTCTTTTAGATTACTGCAATTTGACCTACCACTTTATACTTTTTTTTTGTCATCGACATAAGCTTACAGACTCAATGACTCTGTAAATCAAAATGGTAACTCGGTATCAATATGAACAACAAAAGATGATTGCATCCTAGCACTGCGTGCGAGACTGTCTGCCTTTAAATTTTGTGTTCTTGGGTACATGGATGAGCTATGAGCTGTGGAAACTTTCTTTCAGGATCCATATATTTTCTAGATAACTTACAAAAGCTGGCCATTCCTCTGGTGCTGACACCATCTTCACCACTTGAGAATAATCCGTTGCAAAGGTAACATGAAACTGATGTAAATTCCTCATACACTCCATTGTCCAAATGAGTGCCTCAATCTCCGAGTGAAGAGGAGATATCGCTGCACTAATGTTTCGAGCTCCCAAGAGATCATCAAAGCCCTCCAGGGTACTACACCATCCTTTTCCCGAAAAAGCCCATTTTCCTTCCAGGATCCATCGATAAAACACGAACGACCTGTTAAGCATGGCAACCCCGTAGTTTCTGCGTCCAAACTTTGAGTCGCTGTCCGCTGAGGTGGGTCATGTGCTTCAATCCAAAGTGTAGCTGCAATTTCCGCTACCCTGAGTGTCTCCCTAGGGCCGTTATCCAAATTAGTAAATACTTTACTATTGCGACCTTTCCAAACATACTATAAAATCCATGCAAACTGATGATCTTCCCTCTGAGGTTGAACTCTCCAAAACAAATGGTCCATGTTCACAAAAAGCGATTGAGTAGGAAAAATTGATGGGTTTGGGGGAGTCTTTGAGAGTGCCCAAACTTGAAACGCCGGTGGACATTCAAAAAACAGATGGTTAATAATTTCCTCTACTACTCCACATCTGGCGCAATACGTGTCGCCTTCCATTCCTCTTCCTTTAAGATTTCTCTTTACGGGTAGACATCCAGATACCATTTGCCACAAAAAGTGCTTTATCTTTGGGGGACATTTGACCTTCCAACAAAACGCTTTCAGCGGAGTTACCGTGGGCCCTAAAGTTACCAGGTCGTTTACCTTATCTGGGTAAACTCTCTCCAATTGATACCCTAATTTAACCGTATATTTTCCATTATTGTTTAAGTGCCATTCATCCCTATCTAGCATCGGATTTTTGCTTAATGGAATGCTCTCGATCATTTGTGCGTCCATAGGATCCATTATTGCTCTTATAATCTGTGAGTTCCATGTCCTAGAATCTTGATTAATGAGGGAGTCCACTGTGAGGTCCAGATATAAAGTTGAGAAGTTACTGTTTGCTGGCCTCGGGCGAGTGGATGGGAGGCATGAATCATTCCATGCGGATATAGACGCGCATGTTTCCACCCTTTTGATTAGTCCTTTGCTAACCAGAGATCTAGCTGATGCAATACTCCGCCATCCGTAGGATGAGCTATAAGATCTGATTGGATCCAGGGGTGATACATTCCTTAAATACCGACCTTTGAAAACTCGAGAGAATAATGTATCTGGCTTGTCAATCAGCCTCCAGATGTGCTTCCCAAGCATAGTTGTGTTAAAATCCATCAGATCCTTGAAACCCAAGCCACCTTCGTCCTTGGTTTTACATACTTTGTCCCAGGACTTCTAGTGCATTACTCTCATGGTGCCGCTGGCGCTCAACCAAAATTGTGCGACTACACTCGTCAGTTTATTTGTTGTGGTTTTCGGTAGCCGATAGCAGCCCATCACATGATTTGGCAATTCTGTGACCACTAATTTTATGATTACTTCCTTTCCCCTTTTTGAAAAAAATTTGAAAGTCCATCCATTTACCCTGTTATTTAAACGATCCTGTATAAAGCTAAAGACTTGTGTTTTTGGGCCTCCCAAACTCTCCGATATTCCCAGATATGATCCCATCCCTCCAATGTTTTGGATCCCTAGAATATCACTCATCTATTGTCTCCTTGATTCTTCAATCTTATGTCAAAACTGGATTGACGACTTCTGGAAGTTTATCAACTGCCCCAAAACTTCCTCATATTCCTTTAAATTCAAAGAATGGTGTGACACTCTTCGTTATTTGCCCTGCAAAAAACAGACTATCATCTGCAAAAAGAAAATGCGAAATCGATGGACACGCCTTTACAACCTATATTCCCGTCAATTGTTTCTCCCTTTCTGCTTTTTTGATATTCCCAATTAATGCCTCCGTGCACATGATGAATAAATAAGGTGATACCACTTTCTACTTATGCATCATCTAATTTTCTCGCACTAATCATCATCATAAAAGGTTTATAATCTATTTTATTGGTCACTAAAATTCAAGATAAATAAAAAATAAGTAATATAATATAAATATTTTTGAATATTTAATTTATCACAAGTAAACTAACAAAAACTTTCATTGTTTTATGATTTTTACTATTTTCTATTATTTTATTTACAAATTATATATTTAGTCTACTATTAAAAGCACTAGGAAAAGAACCCGTGCGATATCGCACGGAACTTATTTTGTGAAAATATGTCACATTAGATATTGTAATAATATATATTAATTTATGTCGTTATAATCATTTTCATTTATAATACCATCTTGAATTTCTAGAAGAATTATCGCAAACACCAACATTTATTATATTCACATAATAATTAAATGAAATTAATTAAATTGAGAAGTTATTTTAAATCAATAATAGTTTTTATTGAATATTGAGATAATATATAGGATAAGGTGTTATTAAGATATACATATTCTAAAATTTTATGCTTTTCTATCAAAAATTTCAAACCTAGGCTAAGATAAAAAATAACAAATAAAACTTTTCATGTTAATAAATGTTTCTTCAAAAATCATTTAAAAATCATTTGAGAATAAATCTCTATGTTTTCTAGTTTGTTTGTGATTTTTTTGTTATGATTTGTCAATAACCACAATGTTTTATATAAATTATGAAAAATTGCGATGATTAATAACCAAAAATAGTAATGGCTGAAACCAATGGCTGATAACCAAACATTATAATGGTTCGCTAAGGGTTATAATAATTAACACCAAAACTTACAATAGTTTATCACCAAATGGTACAATCAACAACAATTACAATGATTCATCACCAAATATGACATTGGCCCTTCACTAATAATTATATTCACTAACAACAAACTTATTTCATCTAAACGACAATGTCAATAAAAACTAAATCTAGTGGGGAAATTTATTTTTAATCTTTAATCTAATAGCTAAGATTTTATTTAGAATTTTGAGTATGATATCATAATTTCATAAGCAAAAAATATGTTTATTCTTTAATAAGTTATATTTTTTTCACAAACTTAACAATTAATATTTTTCATTGAATTTTTCATAATAGAAAAGTTGTATATTTTCAAAAGCTTAACCATTAAACTCTTTCACAATATAAACCTATTAGAAATTCATTCACCAAAAATCATGTTTATTTAGCAAAGAGTTGTATCTTTTCAGAAAATTAAACACTGAACCTTTTCATTAAACCTTTTCACAATAATTTTTTTTTATATTTTCATAAGATTAGTTATTAAGCCACATATGCACGAATGACTAAAGAGTGCGAACATGTCATCACCAAAAGGATGCGAACAAGTCATCACCAAAAGGGTGCGAACAAGTCATCACCAAAAGGATGCGAACAAGTCATCACCGAAGAGGTGCAAACGAGTCGTTCACCAAAAGGTTACGAATGGATCATCACCTAAAGAGTGCAAACATGTTGTGACCAAATAGGTGCCAACATTTGCTGGCCAAAGAGGTGCGAACATTTTGTGGCCGAAGAGGTGCAAACATTTTGTGGTCGAAGAGGTGCGAACATTTCATTGCCAAAGAGGTGCAAACATTTCGTGTCCAAAAGGGTGCTAACATTTCGTGTCTGAAGGGGTGCGAACATTTCGTGTCCGATGGGATGCCAAAATTTTGTGTCCAAAGGGTTTCGAACATTTCGTGTCGAAGGGGTGCGAACGTGCCGTGACCAAAGGGTGTTAACGTATCATTTCTGAAGGGGTGCGAACGTGTTGTATCCAAAGAGGTGTGAATGTGTAGTGAATGAAGATGTGTGAACGTATTATCGCTAATGGGTGCAAACAAACGGCCATAATAATATATACGAATAGTCATGAATTTCCAAATTTAGTACTAATTTTAAAATAGTATTTTTACAATTTATATTGAATATACACATGATTATTAAAAGACACCTTATTGCATAATGAAAAGACACAACTTTTAAAACTAATAAGTATTTTTAGAAAGACACTTAATTGGGTTTTTTAAATCTTTTTAAAATTAATTTTTCTTTTAAAACGAAAATACACAACCTTTAATTTTATAATAAAAAAGACGAAATTAAAAAAATACATATATTATTTAATAAATTGCTAACTTTTGAAAATTAATTTTAGTTTTAAATTAAAAGACACAACCTTTGGAATTAATTGAGATTGCTATTAATAGTAGATCCGAACATGTCATCACTAAATGTGTGCAAACAAATCATCACCGAAAAGGTGCAAACGAGTCGTTAACCAAAAGGTTGTGAATGGATCATTACCTAAGGAGTGCAAACATGTCGTGACCGAAGTGGTGCGAACATTTGGTGACCGAAGATGTGCGAACATTTTGTGGCCGAAGATGTGCGAACATTTTTTGGTCGAAGGGGTGCAAACATTTTTTGGTCGAAGGGGTGCAAACATTTTGTGGCTGAAGAGGTGCGAACATTTCGGATCCAAAAGGGTGAAAATATTTTTTGTCCGAAAGGGTGCGAACATTACGTGTCAAAAGGGGTGTCAACATTTTGTGTCTGAATGGATGTGAATATTTTGTGTCCGAAGGAATGCAAACATTTGGTGTCCAATAGGTGTGAACGTGTTGTGTTCGAAGGGGTGCAAACGTGCCATTTTCGAAGGGGTGCGAACGTGTCGTATCCAAAGAGTTGTGAATGAAGATGTGTGAACGTATTATCAGCAAAGGGTGCAAATGTATTTTACCATAATGGGGCAAACGAACAATGATAATAATCTAGACGAATAGTCATGACTTTATAGATTTGTAATAGTTATTTTAAAATAATATATTATAATTTATTTTTGAATATACACATGATTATTAGATATATCTTATTGCATAATGAAAAAAAAACAATTTTTAAAACTAATATGTATTCTTAGAAAGAAACTTATTGGATATTTTAACGTCTTTAAAAAAAATTATAATGAAGAGACACAACCTTTAATTTTACAATGAAAAGTCATAAAATTAATACAAAATACATATATTATTTAATAAATTGACAATTTTGAAAATTAATTTCAGTTTAAAACTAAAAGACTCAGCCTTTGAAATTGGGATTGCTATTATTAATAGATAAGGCTTGATGTCGATCGATAGTGAAATCAAAAAGAAGTGTGAACGAGATTTGATAAGTACACCAGATTTGTTTGACCAGCTCTCTCATTTTGTGAAAAATATGTCACATTAGATATTGTAATAATATATGTTAATTTATGTTGATATAATCATTTTCATTTATAATAGTATCTTGAATTTCTCAAAGAATTATCACAAACACCATCATTTATTATATTAATATAATAATTAAATAAAATTAATTAAACTGAGAAGTTATGGATTTACTTTTTAAATCAATAATAGTTTTTATTGAATATTTAGATAATATGTAGGATAGGTGTTATTAATATATAAATAGTCTAAAATTTTATGGTTTTCTACAAAAAATTTCAAACCTAGGCTAAGATACAAAATAACAAATAAAACTCTTCATGTTTATAAATGTTTCTTCAAAAATCATTTAAAAATCATTTAAGAACAAAGCTCTATGTTTTCTAGTCTATTTGTGATTTTCTTGTTGTGATTTGTCAATAACCACAATGTTTTATATAAATTATGAAAATTGCAATGATTAATAACCAAAAATAGTAATGGTTGAAACCAATGGTTGATAACCAAACATTACAATGGTTAGCTAAGAGTTATAATAATTAACACAAAAAGTTACGATAGTTTATCACCAATTAGTACAATCAACAACAATTACAATGATTCATCACCAAATATGGCATTGGTCCTTCACTAATAATTATATTCACTAACAACAAACTTATTTCATCCAAACGATGATGTCAATAAAAACTAAATCTAGCGGTGAAATTTATTTTTAATCTTTAATCTAATAGCTAATATTTTATTTAGAATTTGAGTATGATATCATAATTTCATAAGCAAAAAATGTGTTTATTCTTTAATAAGTTATATTTTTTTGAAAACTAACAATTAAATTTTTTCATTGAATTTTTCATAATAGAAAAGTTGTATATTATCAAAAGTTTAACTATTAAACTCTTTCATAATATAAACTTATTAGAAATTTATTCACAAAAAATCATGTTTATTTAGCAAAGAGTTGTATATTTTCAGAAAATTACTGAACCTTTTCATTAAACCTTTTCACAATAAAATTTTGAATATTGTCATAAGATTAGTTATTAAGCCACATAGGCACGAATGACTAAAGAGTGCGAACATGTCATCACCAAAAGGGTGCGAACAAGTCATCACCGAAGAGGTGCAAACGAGTCGTTAACCAAAAGGTTACGAATGGATCATCACTTACGGAGTGCAAACATGTTGTGACCAAAGAGGTCCGAACATTTGCTGGCCAAAGAGGTGCAAACATTTTGTGGCCGAAGAGGTGCAAACATTTTGTGGTCGAAGAGATGCGAACATTTCGTGGCCAAAGAGGTGCGAACATTAGGTTCGAACATTTCGTGTCCAAAAAGGTGCAGACATTTCGTGTTCGAAAGGGTGCAGACATTTCGTGTCCGAAAGGGTGCAGACATTTCATGTCCAAAAGGGTGCAGAAATTTCGTGTCAGAAGGGGTGCAGACATTTAGTGTCCGATAAACATTTTGTGTCGAAGGGGTGCGAACGTCTCGTGATCGAAGGTGTGTGAACGTGTCATTTCCAAAGAGGTGCGAACGTGTCATATCAAATGATGTGTGAATATGTTGTGAATGAAGATGTGCGAACTTATTATCACCAAATGGTGCAAACGAACGGTCATAATAATCTATTTGAATAGTCATGACTTTCCAGATTTGTAGTACTTATTTTAAAATAGTAATTTTATAATCAATTTTGAATATACACATGATTATTAAAAGACACCTTATTGCGTAATGAAAAGACGGAACTTTTAAAACTAATATGTATTTTTAGAAAAACACTTATTGAGTATTTTAACATCTTTTTAAAAATTAATTTTCTTTTATAACGAAAAGACACAACCTTTAATTTTATAATAAAAAGATGAAATTAAAAAAATACATATATTAATTAATAAATTGATAACTTTTGAAAATTAATTTCAGTTTTAAATTTAAAGACACAACCTTTGAAATTAATTGAGATTGCTATTATTAATAGGTCTGAACATGTCATCACTGAAAGGGTGCGAACAAGTCATCACCAAAGAGGTGCAAACGAGTCGTTAACCAAAAGGTTGTGAATGGATCATCACCTACGAAGTGCAAACATGTTGTGACCAAAGAGGTGTGAACATTTGCTGGCCAAAGATGTGCGAACATTTTGCGGCCGAAGAGGTGCGAACATTTTGTGGTCGAAGAGGTGCAAATATTTTGAGGCTGATAGGTGCGAACATTTCGTATCCGAAAGGGTGCAGACATTTCGTGTCTAAAGGGGTGCGAACATTTCGTGTCCGATGGGGTTCCAAAATTTTGTGTCCAAAGGGTTTTGAACATTTCGTGTCGAAGGGGTGCGCACGTGTCGTGACCGAAGGGTGTGAACGTGTCATTTGCGAAGGGGTGCGAACGTGTCGTATCCAAAGAGGTGCGAATGTGTAGTGAATGAAGATGTGTGAAGGTATTATCACCAATGGGTGCAAACAAACGATCATAATAATCTATATGAATAGTCATGACTTTCCAGATTTAGTACTTATTTTAAAATAGTATTTTTACAATTTATATTGAATATACACATGATTATTAAAAGACACTTTATTGCATAATGAAAAGAAACAACTTTTAAAACTAATACTTATTTTTAGAAAGACACTCATTGTGTTTTTTAAAACTTTTTAAAATTAATTTTTTTTTATAACGAAAAGACACAACCTGTAATTTTATAATAAAAAGACGAAATAAAAAAAATACATATATTATTTAATAAATTGCTAACTTTTGAAAATTAATTTTAGTTTTAAATTAAAAGACACAACCTTTGGAATTAATTGAGATTGCTATTAATAGTAGATCCGAACATGTCATCACCAAAAGTGTGCGAACAAATCATCACTGAAGAGGTGCAAACGAGTCGTTAACCAAAAGGTTGTGAATGGATCATAACCTAAAGAGTGCAAACATGTTGTGACCGAAGCGGTGCGAACATTTGGTGGCCGAAGATGTGCGAAAATTTTGTGGCCGAAGATGTGCGAAAATTTTGTGGCCGAAGATGTGCGAACATTTTGAGGCCGAAGAGGTGCAAACATTTTGTGGCTGAAGAGGTGTGAACATTTCGGATCCAAAAGGGTGAAAATATTTTGTGTCCAGAAGGGTGCGAACATTTCATGACCGAAGGGATGCCAACATTTTTTGTCCGAATGGATGCCAATATTTTGTGTCCGAAGGAATGCAAACATTTTGTGTCCAATAGGTGTGAACGTGTTGTGTTTGAAGGGGTGCAAACGTGCCATTTCCGAAGGGGCGAACTTGTCGTATCCAAAGAGTTGTGAATGAAGATGTGTGAATGTATTATCAGCAAAGAGTGCAAATGTATTTTACCATAATGGTGCGAACAATGATAATAATCTAGACGAATAGTCATGACTTTCTAAATTTGTAATAGTTATTTTAAAATAATATATTTAAAATTTATTTTTGAATATACACATGATTATTAAATATATCTTATTGCATAATGAAAAAAACACAATTTTTAAAACTAATATGTATTCTTAGAAAGACACTTATTGAATATTTTAACATCGTTTTAAAAAAATATAACGAAGAGACACAACCTTTAATTTTACAATGAAAAGTAGTAAAATTAAAAAAAAATATTATTTAATAAATTAACAATTTTTGAAAATTAATTTCAGTTTTAAACTAAAAGACACATCTCTTTAAATTAATGAGGATTGCTATTATATATAGATAAAGTAACAAATTAAAAAGAAGAAATTATAGGGCAACAGAAAATGTAAACCTAAAACCTTCACAATTCTAGAGAAAGGCAAAATGCTATAATAACAATGACTCAATAAAATTCTGGCGCTCAAAAGGAGATCAAGAACGAAGACTAACTTATCTCACCTCACCATATAGTGTTTTAGCCAAAACAAGCAGAGGTCAAAACATGGTAGAAAGATAAAAATATGAAATAAAGCAATCTTCTAAACACAAATGAGCGCGATCAAGCACCAACGCAAAGAACCAAAAAAGTGAGTCAGAAGAAAAATAATCACAGGAGGGCCAAAGTCACCACGTATCAAGAAGACTTATCATAAAGCACCCGAAGCAAAAATACCAACTAAGAGGTAAGAAGCCCCTCACAAACCAAACAAGCACATACAAGATGTCCATGCCAGCAAAAAACCACAAAGCTTTGGATAGAAGGGATCAAATCTTCGAGAGACTAACTCTGCATGGGAAGAAGAGAACCATATTGTGGGAGGGAGAATGCAAGCCAACCACCAAGAAACCAGAGCCCAAGCTTGAGACCAGAAACAACCTTCCAAGGACACATAGCATACACAGAGGAAATCACTATCCAAACCTGGAGTGGCAAACATGGCAAAAGAGAGAGGCACCAAAGAACCTATTAGCGATGAAAGCTGCAATGAGATGAGAGAACAAAGAGGGAATGGATAGACGAAACGAAATCAGCAAACCATGGAGTCATCATCGAGTTATGAAAGAGAGCATAGAAGTCAAATCACCAAAAACCAGATCTTGAAAACCAAGACGAGCAGGACTATCGACGGCAAGCCAATGGCAAGGAAGACAACAAAGACGACTAAACTCTGACTTAACCCAAGGAAATGCAGTTCCTAACATCAGCCAAAATCTAAGGAAGCAGAGGAACAACCAATATTGACCAGAACAACTTCCAACTCTGTGAGAAACAACTGCACGACTAGGAACTCATAAACCCAATCTACAACAAATATCAGATAATCTCACAGGTGAAAAAGGCGAGGAAGAATAAGAGCATGGACGTGAATCTTTTTTTCCGGTAATGGTGAGAAGCACCGCACACCGAAACGTAAACGAAATACATAGATGATGACAGTGATACACTAAATTTGGATATTTGCTATTGTCAAGTTAACAGTGGTAGTTGTAATATTTTAGATTCAATTCCAAAGGACCAGTTTACACTTTATCTTTCTGGAATCAATATTAAGCTAAGACAATCAATGATTAAAAACTAAGAAATCGTAAAGAGTAAGTAACATGTTTGATTTGAAGGTTTTCAGATGATTAAGAATGCTAGCCTAGGGTTGTTTCATTGGGTGTCAAAAACATGTGAGCCAAACAATTATTCAAGTTCAACTAAGAGCAGGTCTAGAACTCGGAACACTACTAGTAGATCAGCCCACTCTCGTGGAACTTCACCTTCTGTCAATCGATCCAAGTACCTAAACTGTCGTTTGGATTGAGATGCGATGAAAACATTATAGATCAAGTACGATTTGTTCGCAAAACACCCTAATATCTACTTTCACTGGATAGGGATGCAACGCTCATTCATTCAATGTCAAGCAACCTATAACAGATTAAGCCTAATTTCAGACAGTATTTGGTCAGTTTAGCATAAGCAATAAATGTTGCAATGAATGAAGGCAATCGATTTATCAACCTATTTATGTTTAGCTCACAGATATAACACCCTAAGCTAAGAAAGCCGACTACTCAGCCTTGGAACCAGAGAACACAGAGATTGAAACTGAATAATACAACACTGCAATTATAAAAGAGCAAAAATAGGGTTCATGAAATTTTTCTGTAAGGCGAGAGAGAGAGAGAGAGAGAGATCCTTCTCCCTTTACAAGGTAGCAAATCGAAACAATCCAAAAGCTCTAGAGTCTTGTTTCTCTGTGAAACTAGCGAAGAAAATAAAAGGAAAAAGAAAAAGAAGATATATGGAGGCCATAGGCGCTTGGGATAAAAATTTAGGGAAACTAGGGCAAATCCCGAAATGGCATCTTGGTTTCCTAGATATCAGGAGCAGTCGAGAGACTGCTCTTCTCGGGTGAACCCTTCAGGTTGCTCCATTCAGTCTTTGCACGGGAAACACCAATTCTGTCTCTTTTCCTCATTATATCTCTCCAAGGGCCTCTATGCCTACTCCAGACATGAATTAACTCAAAATGGAATAGAAAGACTCGATAAAGACGTGAAAACACTTTATAAAACATATGTACAATGTGTCAAAAACACCATATATCAATTCCCCTAGACATAGATCTTTGTTTATCCTCAAACAATGTCAAGTATAAAGAACAAGGAGAAAGGTTTGAAAGTGTGGGAACTCTCCGATTCTACGCAACCATACTTCAACCACAAATCTCTGAACCATACAAGCAGTAAAACTAGGACATCACACCCTTACCAAAACCCCACTGACCGCTGTTCAAGATCGGCTCCATACTCTATATCTCAAACCTTCAAAATTCACACCTTCCAGACAAAACTTCTCACATTCAATTAAGTGGCGTGAGTTTCTCATCACAGGCATTAGTCAGGTAGACGGTTCTAGGTGTAAAATGAGCCATTTATTGGTGAAGTTATAAGTGCTTAGGCGTTACCATTTCTTTGTAGAGGATGCATGATATTGCACAAAATTGCAAGAGAGGATAGATCCATTGATGTCCATAGCCTCTGCTTGTTTTTTCCTGCTTTCTCTTTCTCTCTCCGGAACAATTGCTTTGATTGTCCTCCTATACTTCGTTCTTTCAACTCGGTACCTACTCTTTTGCTCGACTTTCCCAGTCTATCATGTTTTCTCTTCTCCATTACCTTATTCTCGTTCTCTTTTTTTTTTTAATATAGAAGATATGGTGATGTGACGAAGGAGGTAATATATGATGTTTTTGATGTTCCACTGGTGGTTATGACTTTGCAGCAGTTCTGGTTCTCACCCTGTTCAAACGAGATACTAGCTCTAGAGAGGCTGCTCCGTTTATCTGTCTGCTCTCCTCAACTGGTTTGATTTTCTGCAGCAGTAATGAGTAAGAGACTGCGTCGATCCTTTCCTCTCTGACCTTTTTGCACATACCTGCACATATGACACAAAAAAAAACAAATGTATGAAGGTGGAATAAAGGCTAAGGTGCAAGGTGGGAACTAGCTAAAGATAAGCTAGACACTCAGGATCAACAAGATGGATAAAAGGGATAAGAAGTCCTGCGTGTATTCTCGTTTCCCTGATCTAATGCCCATAACAAGAAGAATTGCAGTGAAGATTAGGTTCAAGTTAAATTGAGCTAAGTCTTTCCAGTGTAACCTCGACAAGCCGAAAGCTTCTGGAGAACCAAATGAGACAATGTCAGGGTGTTCCAGGTCCACATGTGTTTCTTTCGTCACTACTAAGATCACTGAACAAGATAGCTGAGCACGAGGGTGGTTAATAAACATCACAAAATAAGTTCTTAATTCTCAGAAATTTTTAACTCACTCGATCCTAAAAACTGAATCAACTGACTCAAAAGAAAAAAAAACAAAAGAAAGAAACGAGTTAGTAAATAATGAAGATCCTCCGCCAAAGTTACTTCACAACGTCTCGGTGTGAAAATAAATCAGAAACAAGGGGTAAACAAGAACATAAATATATATATATATATATATATATATATATATTTTGGTCCAGATACTTACATGAGTGGAGCAGGTGCTCCGGAAAACTATGTGTTCTTCATCGTCACATCTTCTTCATTTCTGAAACCCATAATTTTTTGAAGTATCTCGGGGTTTATTGATTTTTTTTTACCTGAGACTCAATAAACTAAAAAACAAAAAATTAAGTAAATAGCAAATCCTAATGAGATTTACACTTACCAGTGGTTTTCCTTCCACCAAACGCTGGTTTAAGTCACTAGCTTGACTTAGTGATAGGGTTCAGTCAAGTTGAGCATGAGCGCTTGTTCCAAAACAAGCTCCACAATCAGACATGTTCAGCTTCAAAACTCTACTCAACAACCCTTTTACAGCAGCTTCCCCTTTCTCTTTCAGCTCATGTATGAGAATGGCTATGATTTTAGAGAATGGTTTAGAGGTACCTTTGCAATTTACCTCATACTCAATGAATTTCTCCTCACACTTGCGCAATATCAAAGTCACTGTAGGATCGTCCTTGCCCCTTTTCTTCGAGACTTTTTTATTCACCTGTGTATTTCCTCTGAGTTTCTTTTTATAAGTGGGAGGATCTCCATCCAGTTCTTTGATCGCACTCTTTTCGCCAAACTCCTTCTTAGGAACAACCTTCGGCTTCTATACAAACCATTGGGATGCAGGAGGCATGTAGTGTGGGAATCTGGTGGGGAGAACCTTGTTAGAAAACCTTCTAGTTGATGTTGGAGAAGGAGACTTTCTTATTAGCCATATCGATGACTACTCTCACTGTAGCTATAAATGATCTTTCAAGGATAAAATAAATCTCATAATCCTTGCTCATCTCAACAACCTGAAATTTAGTATGCAGAATACAATCCCCAACTTGGACAAGAAGGTTGCGAATGGTGCCATAAGAGACTGCTGTGGAAGAGTTTGCAAGTTAGCCGAGAAGGCTCAACATCCACAATACCCAAGTCATCTACAATTGCCTTTGAAACAAGATTCACACTAGACCTCGAATCACAAAGAGCTTACTTAAATTTCATTCCAGCGATGGAACATGGAAAAGCAAACTTTCTAGGGTCATCAACCTTAGGAAATACCTTCAGTGATGGTGTCAATGCTTCAGTAAAGAGTGTCTTAATTTCCTCTTGAGTCTCTTTACAATTTTTGAAGAACATATGCAATGGCTGAATCTCCCAAGTATGTTCAAATGGGATCTTTTTAGGAAGCCTTTTCACCATCTTCCTAAATCTAGCCAGCTTCTCTGCACTAACGAGATCCATCAGATGTCTAGGTAGAACTAGATAGGGAACCTTAAGAACATAAACTCGAACTGGATCGGGAACCTTAAGAACATAAACTCGAACGGGTGGAGTCTCAATAAGTTCTCTAGGAGCAGTCTCTTCAGAGCTAGTAGGGTGCTATGTTCTTCTTCTGCGCCTAAAGAAGTCTCAACAAATAACTGCTCTATTGCATTACAATGCTCAGCCCTAGGATTTTTATCAGTTTTTCCAAGGAACGTTCCTTTCTGCCTCTTGGCACTCTCAGCTGTTTGAGCAAGCTGAACATCAATCCTACGCATGTGGCTACTCACAGTCTGATATTTTGTATTCAGCGCGGCGAACATGTTGTCCATCCTTGTGTTGATGTATGTTGTAACTTGATTCAATGCCTTGACCTGAATTTGTTGGTTTTGGAGCATCTGCTTCATCATGATGTTGAGGTTTTTCAGCTCATCTTCCGGACCGCTCATGGTAGCTGGAGCAGTTTGCTGGTTGCTTTGCGGCGTCTGCTGGTACTGATTCTCACTCTGATTCTGATTTTGATTCTGATTCTGACCCACAAATCGGTTATGTGCTTGACTAAAAACAAAGATTTTACCCTGAAATCCTTGCGGAAACTCTTTTGGCATCCATAACCATGTGTCTAGTTGTTCTGATCGGCCGGGTTCTGATTGTAGTTCCTGAACTGATACCCTTATCCATTGATGTAGCTAACCTCTTGATGATCCTCTGCTGGCGTTTCAGTATCTGGAGCATCTTCTTGAGTGATCTGATTTTGCTCAGCTGTCGCTTTCTCCATAATGTAGACTGGCCTTTGGTTGTTCTTAAGTGGCTGACCAACCTTGGTTGTCAACTCGTCTATCTTCTGAGCTTCAATTCTGTTTACTTTCTTGGAGAGCTCGCTCTCCTGGTTCTTATTGGCTGAGCTATCTGGCATATTTTCAATCAGTTCAAACGCTCCCTCAGCTGTTTGAGTCATGAAGTCTCCCTTGCTCGCATAGTTCACAGCACTTCGGAAATTTCCAGTCAACTCCATCATAGAAAATGCCCAGGAGGTAATCATCATCAAATCCATGGTGAGGGCATTCTATTCTGTATTCATTGAAAGACTCTCATGCATCGCAAAAAGGCCGATTAGTGATCTGTCTGAGGAGGAGATCTTGTTCCTCAAGGTTGCAGTTTTCGCATTCATGTAAAAATGGCTTAGGAACGCTGATCGGACCTGTTCCCACGAAGTGAGAGATCCGGTAGGAGAGAATTCAACCACCGTGCAGCCTCTCCATCAAGAGAGAATGGAAATTGTATGCACTTAATGTAGTCTGGTGTTACGCCATTCGTGCGAGTAAAGATGTAGACTTTTTCGAAGCTTTCAATATCCTTCATTGGGATCTCCTCCGCAAGACCACTGAACGCCTTTCTCTGCACCAAAGCGATCAATGCAGGTTTGATATCAAAGTCTTTCCTTGTGCACGGTGGTGGAGTAATAGCAGAGCGCGTAGTAGGGAAGTTACATGGAAGGTTTCTCTGCCCGATTGGAGCAGCTTGCTCATGTTTTTGCTGTTGTTGTGCAGCTTCTTGAGCAGCCTGTTGCTGCTCATGAATGTTTTGTTGCATTTGTTGCATCTGCTGCTGCATCTTTTGCATCGTAGCAGTGATTTGCTCTAGATTGCCGTAATCGCCCATTGTGGCATTAGTCGGTCTTGGTTGTTGACATTTTGTTCTTTTTAACCTTGCAAGTTCCTGATTTGTAAGTGTCACTAACTCTCCTTGTGCGTTTCTCCATGTCTACTGGTCATGCACCTGGAGTATTAGCTGCAATAAATAGGATATAGCAAGTTAGAGGCCTTAGACTAGATATATAACTAAAAAATAAAGGTAAAAAGTTAATAAAGGTAAAAAGTTGGTCCCCATCGCACGACGTCAAAACTTGATACACTAAAATTGGATATTTGCTACTATCAAGTTAACAATGGTAGTTGTAATATTTTAGATTCATTTCCAGAGGACCAGCTTACACTTTATCTCAATTGAATCAATATTAAGCTAAGACAATTAATGATTAAAAACTAAGAAATCGTAAAGAGCAAGTAACATGTTTGGTTTGAAGGTTTTCAGATGATTAAGAATGCTAGCCTAGGGTTGTTTTATCGGGTGTCAAAAACTTGTGAGCCAAACAATTATTCAATTTCAACTAAGAGCAGATCTAGAACTCGGAACACTACGAGTAGATCAGCCCACTCTCGTGGAACTTCACCTTTTGTCAATCGATCTCAGTACCTAAATTGTCGTTTGGACTGAGATGCGATGACAAACATTATAGATCAAGTCTCATTTGTTTGCAAAACACTATAACATCTACTTTCGCTTGCTAGGGATGTAATGCTTATTCATTCAGTGTCTAGAAACCTATAACACTTTTGATGAATAGATTAAGCCTAAATTCATACTTTAAATGATCATTTTAGCATAAGCAATAAATGAAGACAATCGATTTATCAACCTATTTATGTTTAGCTCAAGGATCTGACACCCTAACACCCTTAGCTGAGCAAGCCGACTACTCAGCCATGGAACCAGAGAACACATAAATTGAAACTGAGGACTACATCACTGCGATTATAAAAGAAGCAAAACTAGGGTTCATGAACTTCTTCTCTAAGGTGAGAAAGAGATCTTTCTCCCTTTACAAGTTAGCAAATTGCAACAATCCAAAAGCTCTAGAGTTTTGTTTCTCTATGAAATTAGCGAAGAAAATAAAAGGAAAAAGAAAAATAAGATACATAGATGCCCAGGCGACTGGGATAAAAATATAGGAAACTAGGGCAAATCCTGAAATATCATCTTGGTTTCCTTAGATACCAGGAGCAGTCGAGAGGCTATTCTGCTCGGGAGCACCCATCAGATACGTTCGGTCTTTGCGCAAGAAACATCAATTTTGTCTATTTTCCTCATATATATCTCCAAGGGTCTCAATGCCTACTCCAAACTTGAATTAACTCAAAATGGACTAGAAAGACTCGATAAAGACCTCAAAACACTTAAAAAACACATGTACAATGTGTCAAAACACCATATATCAGACACTGCATTGTCAAAATAAATTAAAAGAATAATGTTCAAAAATATATAAAAATAAAATTTATTTTTTACGTTAAAGTCGTTAGTCATAGAATCAACAAACGAAAAATGGAAAGTTTTTGAAATTCAATATGCTTTCATCAGAGGCTCACTTCACCGCTAACAAGTACTAATATACACACAATAACAAATTATTTGAAAAATAAACACATAATATATTAACCTATAACCTACTACTAAATAACACAATAAAAACACCAATAATGCTCTTAACAAATAAAAACGACTACATAAATTATATCATCCAAAAAATCATTCTTAACAAAAATAAAACAATATCCCACTTAAAACGTGGACATACCTTTAGTTTATAAATAACTAGCTCTTGGCCGCCCTACGGGCGGGATGCAAAATAACAAACTTTGGATATCAAAATAAATATTGGAGAATTTTCATTTTTAAGAGATAATTTTTTTTAAAAATTAATTAGAATCCTAAATTTTAAATTTCTAAACCCTACCCCACTCCTCAACCCTAAACCCTAAGTCTTAAATTAATTAACCTAAGGGTATAAGTGTGTTTTTCCCTCTTAAAAAAATAAGGGTAAAAGAGATTAAGGTAAACATGAAAAGTGGTACTAGGAAAGTGATATTTTGATAATTTCCAATAAATGTTTATATCAATTGTTACTATTTAAATATGCATGTTAATTAAATTTAGTGTTTTTATTTTATTTGAAGTTTAAATAAACCATGTTATCTGAAAAATTGGTTATGATTTTTTTAACTTAATCTTACTTGTTATTTTAAATATATATTTTTTGTTAAAAGGTCAAAAATACCACATTCCTACTATCATTTTTCATTTTTACCTTAATCACTTTTACCTTTATTTATAAAAGGGAAAAACACACTTATAATCCTTGAATTGATTAATCTAAGATTTAGGATTTAGAGTTGAGGGGTGGGGTAGAGTTTAGAAATGTAAAATTTTATATTTTAGTTATTTTTTTAAGAAAATTGCCTCTTTAAAAAATTGTATTTGTGAAAATATTTTTTTAGTGAAGATAAAGATGAATAATGGTACCAATAATGTGGTAAACACGAAAAATTTTCCAATAATAATTGGATGTGGCTTTACAATATTTCTTGTGATTTGCTGGAGTTGGATGACAAAAAGATATCCATGAGATTTTCTCCTTTTTTTTTCATTTTAGTTAGTAGAAAATAATCAAATTTGTAAATAGACTCACATATTGCTATATTTAATTTTATATACTTTAGTGGATTATGTTAATTTTCACTAAATTTAGGTATATTAGTGTTAAAAATTAACTGATTGAAAATGTATAATTATTTATAAAATTATTTATGTAGTATTAGATATTTAATTAATATATTTGACCCAAATTATAAAAATAATATACATGTTTGCCAGAATTTATTATATTAATTATATTTTGAGATTCGAGTAAACTATGTTATTTAAATAAATAATTATAATTTTCCAAATAAATGTTATTGACTAATTTTCATAATACAAATTTTAAATTTATTTCTTAAGAATCACTGTTTTGACTGTAAATTTAATAAATGAAATGTTACGGTAGATTATTATTAACATTTTGTTTGAGTTAAAGTTATAATTAATTAAAAAAGTATTTATATAATATTAGATATTTATTAATATATTTGACACAGTTAACAAAATAATATTCATGCTTGCTTGAATTTCATATTTATTATATGGAGAATTTTCATGTTTACCATATTATTGGTATCATTTTTCATTCTTAACTTCATCAAAGAGACATTTTCATAAATGATTTGATTTTCCAAATAAATGTTATTGATTAATTTTCATAATGTAAATTTTAAATTCTAATTTCTTAAAAGTCACTGTTTGAATTATAAGTTAATTTGCGTATGTACTTTTTCATAATTTTGTTAAGTTTTATAAATCTTGATGAAAATATGATTTTTGCTTGATTGTTGAGTGATAGAATAGGAGAAAAAAACATGCATTCCTTTTATTCTTATAGTATTTTTATTTTTTTTGTAAATATTTTGTTTTGTTCTTTAACATGCATTCCTGTAACGTTTTCAGATTTCTAGATCTCCGGTATGATGAACCGAAGCATAACAATGACGACAAGAAACCTCGGAGTATTCTTGGTGCGTCAATACACAACCCAATTTTAAGTAGAATAAAGACATAAAGAATCAAATCAGTAACCCAATAAGAATCCTCACCAAGAACTAAGTTCGTAATTTGTTTTTATCAAGACAAGTGTCACTCTCTCCTCATCCTATTTGATGACGTGTCAAAATAAGAAGTAGTAAAAAGTGTACTTTATATATAAAGATTTAAGAGGATTAATTTAATTTTCATCACAAACCTAAGATATTTATGAAAAATGTTATCATTTAAAAGTGAATTTGGAAAACAATATCAAATTTATGGTAAAATTAAAAAAAATTCATTGGTAATCTTAATTTAATTTGGAAATAATAAATAATTTCAAACTATATTTTTGTTAAACTAAAATTACTAAAAGTGTTACTAACTTTAAAATAAATATTAAATAAGGTCTTTTTTGAATAGAGTCCCTAATTTTCCAGGACCAGGTCTGCTCAGGTCTTAGTTGAAGTTATTGAAGGGTCAGATGTTAAGTTAAAACATTGATCTGAATAGTCCGTTTTGAAATCTTAAAAAAGTATTTTACCTAAGTTGTTTTTTATTTATTAAATCTATCAAATCCCTCGTCAAAGTCTTTAAAAATCACCAAATATAAAACCCTCAAAATTCTTTTATCTCTAATCCAACAGGCCCCCAAGACTTTATAAAATTTAATGATCCAATGTTATAGTTATCTAGACGTGATGAATAAAACAGAATATATGTACATCTTATTTTATTTATAAATAGATCATATAAATATTTTTAGAAAAATTTCACTTAGCACAGGACACTGGTTATCTATTATAAGTTTATCGGTAAGCATATAGTCTTGTTAATATAATTAATTTTCGAAATTTGAGAACACATGGATCCTAATTCAAGTATTAGTGTGTGTTTTAGTCAACCGTCTGATTATAAATGAGATAATGAATTACAGAAATAATTTTAGTTAAGGATAATCGTAAACTGTTGATAAAAAAAAGGATAATCGTAAACTTATTTATTTAAAAAAAAATATTATTCTTGTATTCAACGGTGAGCAACAAAATTTACAATGTGTCTGTATATATAAACACATAAACAAAGGATTGCTTAACATTTAAAAAAACGTTTGCTTCCTTTCTTCTTCTACTGGTGTGTAAGTTTCTTTGTTTCTCTCCCGTTTTTGATACGTTGAGATAATATTTTATGTAATTCCTTTGTTTTAATCAGGTATTATGGCAAAAGTCTGCCACAGATGTACAAGTACGACAGCCGTGATCCATTGCGTTACAGAAACACAGAACTTCTGCGTTACCTGTGACTACCTGAGGCATTGTGAACGTGATGCTGCAGGACACATTCGCTACCAAATTTGTGATGAATGCATGAACAATCCAGCTTTACTCCTCTGCTCGGACCACATGATCTCTCTTTGCCAATCATGCTATTCACGTCACTACAACTGCGTCGCCTCTGGCCACCACATTCAAATCATCAATCGCTTTCCTCAACAACACCATAACAACAACAATAGTTGTAATGGGAATGACCATGAGAATGGTAATGGGAATGACGATGAGCATGTTAATGGGAATGACCATGAGCATGTTAATGGGAATGATCATGAGCATGGGCATAAGAATCATGTGGGTGACAACCAGAGAAGAAAAGGGTTGTTTCAGATGAGCTGCAATGGAGATAACAGTTGCGAGATATTGTCTGCAATGGACTGTGAATCATGCCTAAAGTCAGACGCTGTCACTTACTGTCCCCTACACAACAAGCTTCTATGCTACTACTGCGACATAAAGATTCACCTTCCCGAGCCCGTGCCGCCCCATCTGAGATGTCAGCTTTGCGGGACCTGCAAGAGACTTTCTCCCACTTTTCTCGTCGGAATGTATCGTTACATTTCACCACCGACACTTCCTGCCGCGGCAGCCAAGGAGACCTACACGCCGGCTCCTCATTATGCGGAATCCGAATAAGTCATCGGGGCCCAGTCAACATAACATGATCGCAAACTTTATTTTATTTTGAAGTCCTTTGTTTCAGGGTTCTGTTCGGATTTTATTCTACTGGCAATGTTAGTTTTCATTTTGACATAATAATAAAATTTTAAAATTGGATTGAATAACAAAACGAATAAAATGGTTACAACTAACTCCAACTTGTTCGGGGATGGAAGATCGATGTGGTCTTCTATTTTTTGAAATATAAATATTATATAAAAGTCTTAATAATTGATAATTAGAAGATATTGAAAATACATAATTACCAAATCTATATCGAAAAAATATTAGATGGAAAATATCAAAACAGTTGATAAGAAGAACACAAACTAATGTAGTCTGGCACCATTAAGTCTACTAGGTATAAATTCGCGCAGGAGAGAAGATATTTATGTTGAACTTTTATAATGAACTGGTTTTTGATATATGTTATTTTTAGAAGTTCTATATATTAAATCTATACTAATAAAAAAACCTTTTGAGAGGCTCCATAGAGCGTCACATCAGTATTGAAACCATCTTTCAAAAGAAGCCATGTGCCATAAGATATAATTTTACATTTTAAACATACAACATAAAAAATGAAAAAACTACATTAAACATATGTAATGTTATCATTTCACTAAAAAAAAGATAGCTAATCTTTATAATGTAACATTACTATTTTATAAAAAAAACAAAAATAATATTTATAATTTTGAAAATAATAAATAATAACGAAACATACAACATAAAAATAGAAATACTACATTAAACATTATAGTTTTACACAATATAAAAAAATAATAGATAAATAATGTAAAAATATAATATACGAATTAATATAAAATAATAAGTAAATACACAATTCTTAAAAATGTAAAAATTTCATTAAGCATTAATTATCTATCTTAAAATATAATATATATATATATATATATAAAGTAAATATATAATATAAGTAAATACACAATTCAAAAAAATTGAAAAAGTACATTAAGATTTAAACATCTATCTTAAAATTTTAAATATAGATATTACGTAAATAGAAAATATAAGAAATGAAAATACATATTTATAAAAATGGAAAAAGTACATTAAGATTTAAACATCTATCTTAATATGTACATCTATCTTAAAATGTAAAATATAGCTATTAAGTAAATAGAAAGTATAAGAATTGGAAATAAATAATATAAGGAAAAATAAATAATAATTAAATAATATAAATATAATACACGAATTATAAATATAATAATAAGTAAATACACAATTTAAAATAGAAAAAGTACATGAAGCATTAAAAATCTTTCTTAAAATGTAAAATATAGTTTTTAAGTAAATATATAATATGAGTAAATAAAGATTTTTAAAAAATGAAAAAGTACATTAAGATTTATACATCTATCTTAAAATGTAAAATATTGATATTAAGTAAATAGAAAATATAAGAAATAAAAATACACAATAAAAAAATGGAGAAAATTGTATTAAGATTTAAACATCTATCTTAAAATGTAAAATATAGATATTAAGTAAATAGAAAGTAGAAGAAATGGAAATACACAATATAAGGAAAAAATAAATAGTAAGTAATGAAACATACAACATAAAAAATAGAAATACTACATTAAACATTATAGTTTTACACAATATAAGAAATAAAATAGATAAATAATGTAAATATATAATATACGAATTAATATAAAATAATAAGTAAATACAAAATTCTTAAAAATGTAAAAATTTCATTAAGCATTAATTATCTATCTTAAAATATAATATATATGTATATATATTAAGTAAATATATAATATAAGTAAATACACAATTAAAAAAAATGGAAAAAATTCATTAAGATTTAAACATCTATCTTAAAATGTAAAATATATACATTACGTAAATAGAAAGTATAAGAAATAAAAATACACATTTATAAAAATGGAAAAAGTACATTAAGATTTAAACATCTATCTTAATATGCACATCTATCTTTAAATGTAAAATATAGCTATTAAGTAAATAGAAAGTATAAGAATTGGAAATACATAATATAAGGAAAAATAAATAATAATTAAATAATATAAATATATAATACACAAATTATATATATAATAATAAGTAAATACACAATTTAAAAAAATGGAAAAAGTACATGAAGCATTAAAAATCTTTTTTAAAATGTAAAATATAGATATCAAGTAAATATATAATATGAGTAAATAAACATTTTTTAAAAATGAAAAAGTACATTAAGATTTATACATCTATCTTAAAATGTAAAATATTGATATTAAGTAAATAGAAAATATACGAGATGAAAATACACTATAAAAATTGGAGAAAAATGCATTAAGATTTAAACATCTATCCTAAAATGTAAAATATAGATATTAAGTAAATAGAAATTAGAAGAAATGAAAATACACAATATAAGGAAAAATAAATAATCAGTAAATAAAAATTTTAAAAATGAAAATATTATATTAAACACTAATATAAAATTTAAAATGTAAATAAATAAATAAATATATATATACGAAAATAATAGTAATAATTAAACACATATTTTTAAAAATGGAAAAATTAGTTTAAGATTTAAACATCTATCTTAAATGTAAAATATAGATATTAAGTAAATAGAAAGTATAAGGAATGGAAATACATTATTTTATATAAGAAAGTCTAAAATAGAAATACACAATATATGTAAAATTTTAAAATTCGAAATAATAGATTAAATATTTATATGAAAATGCTAAAATAAATAAATAAGTAATAAATGATATAAAAATAGAAATTCCACGTTAAAAATGTATAATTTTACATCAAAGAAGTCCCTATAAAACTCATTATTCCATCAACATTAACCTCACACCTATAAAAAAACTAAGAACTTAAGCAAAAAAGGGTCCACCATCAACTCTTGTCATCCCGAAAGCCTTTGATGACCTTAAAAGAGATTTTTGTAACAATAAACGTTTTGTTAGATTGATTCATTGCTAGAAAACCTGCAACTTCCAAAAAGCAAACCTACTCATGAGAGTTGAATTGCTCCTCATAGATTCAAAGGTATTTTTACAAATTTAAATTAATTTAATCCATAACTTTATTGTTAATATTCATACTAACTCTTGCATGATCAAACCATTACAATCAACAACCATTCAAGCGTTTATCCCAAAATATTTCCTTTCCCGTCACATCAAGTATTGGTTCATGTTGGTTTAGTATTGTTCTTGGTTTATTAGACGGTTTAGGATGGTTATATTGTAAATGTAATTTAGGTTTGTTTACCATATATTATGCTTAAAATAACTTAAATTGACTAATAGTAATATTATGCTAAAATAATTCTTAGAGAGTTTTCAATTAAAGAACATTATAGTTTAATTTATTAAATTTGTTTATTATTTAAAATCAGATTTTTATTCAGTTATTCGATATATAATATCATAAATTATTTTTTTAAATTTATACATAATTTATATATATATATATATATATATATTAATCTTCCAAACTCTAACTATTATATTATATACTAATAATTTTGTTAAATAAAAATAATTTAAGACTTTTAAAATAAAAACAACAAATAGTTATTTACATATAATTATTGTAATATACATTATACTATCATTTAACAAGTATTATATATGTTATGATATATTATTATTTTCTATTTTTGGAAAGCAATAAATTGTTAAATATCAATATCATATAGCTTCGGTATACGAACAACACAAATTAAAATATCACAAAAAATATTCACATAAAAATTACAATACAATAATTTTAATATAAAAATACAATTCAAAATACATTATTCAAAAGAATAGTTATATATTTAACATTTGAAAATCAATGAAGTCCCGCGCAGAGCGCGGGTTAATCCCTAGTTATATATGAAAAGTTTTGTGATGAGTAGATATCCACTAACGTTGTTGTGTTC
>CAJHQP010001762.1:0-103821 GCA_905132765.1 Moricandia arvensis
ACTTTGTTCTGAACAAAACCTATTTATCTTTTATTCTAAAAGTAGATTATTTTGTTGGTGTGCCATATTTAGTAATTTTTTTTTTTTTTTAGTGTATAATATCTGGAAAAATCAAAGAGGTGGATCAAAGAATTTTCGAAACCTTTGTATGACCAATCAATCCACATCTCCTGTCAGTAAATTTTCCGGATTCATTGCAGTAACTAAGACTTTTTCCAATCTCATCTCTCAAGTTCCCATTATAGAAAGATGGTTTCAACATGTCATATATTCATGTGTTGGTATTCAGTTTGTATTAGTATTTTAATAAAGTTAAGAGGAGAAAAAGAAGCGCCACAACTTTAGCTAGAATATTTAGTAATTTGGTGGCAGATTTTTCTTTTCCGCAAAAAAGAAGAAGGAAAAACTCATCTACCACATACTCTAACATAAAATTAAAACGATTCAGAGATCTATCACTGTATATCTCTGGTAAAGAAACCTTTTGCGCACTATGTGCTAACTTGTTTTATAATTGTTTACAAAAAATAAGGATATATATCGTAAGGAAAATATGTTGTCATCCATAGTTTAATATAAATGGATATAAGTTTGCATGGTGTCAAACTTTCTCTTTCTTTCTTGCTGCTGCAGTACCTGTACACTCTCCATTGGTGCACACTCAAAACTTGTCTTTTGATTTGCTAAGGTTTTCTTATAGTTGAGTACAAAATAAAACACTTTGGCATCTAGTGTCATTGTGGTTCTACGACGTGTCTTTAATAAATTTTTTCTGGACCACTTTTATGGTAAAGATAAACAGCCAGAAAGAAAGAATAAACAAGTTAAAAGAAAACCTTAGCAAATAGTGTATATCCATTAAAAAGCAAGTGCAGTTGTGGACCTGTGCAAGAGAGTATGGGTAAATGACATTAAACTCTAGAGATGATATCTAGAATCATATCATATCTTGTTTGGTTATATGATATCCACTATTTATCATTTTCAAAAGATTTATGTTTATTGGTGTTTGTGTAATGATTTAGAACATACAAATTATCTAATGTTCAGAACAAAAAACATACAAATTATAGGTGCTCTTTGGAATTGTGCGAGATCAATATGACCTTAGAACATATAAATATAATGCGCTTATCTTTGAATGTAATGATTCAGTTACCTTCGAATGATACCGTTAGGATATATATTATATATTTATTATATGTTTAATAAAACGTTATAGCTAACATAAGATAATTATATACTCTGGCTACAAGAATTTAAGTAAACTCATAAGAATCGTCGATACAAAAATATGTTGTAGAGTTTTTTTTTTTTCTGATAATAATGCGATGGAATTATAACAACCACATGTTAAGAAAAACAGTGTGATTTGGGACAAAGAGAAAAACACCACCATGTGGAGTTATTCAAAGTGAATGCTTTTGAACAGTAGAATTAACAACCACATGTTTTTTTTTTCTTTTAAAAATCGTGAGTGCATTTCTTATACCAAAGAATTCACATAAAAAAAAAGTCTTCTAACTTAACTTTAATGTCTTAGAAGTTCATAGTGATCTTTTTCTTCCTATTGATTTTTAAGTTATGTAGTCGTTGTTGGTTTTATCTTTGTTTCTGAAGGGTAATGGTTACCTTACCGGCTTATGGCTCTGGAAAGCATACGTTCTTTGTCGACTTAGCTGTGTAACAAATGCATTTCACTTATTTAATATAATCTTTAGATGACAAAAAAAAAAGTTACCTTTTACTGTTTTCATAAAAGCTCTAACTTGCCAAAATGGTATGACATAAGTTTAATGAGTTTTTTTCCTTCTAATTTGAATGACTGAGAAATTTTGTGTGTTTAAACATAAATGCTAAGAGCATCTCTATTACCGGATACTCAATAAATATGTTAAAAATAAAAGTAAAAAACTAGAATAGTAGTAAAGAGGAAGAAGAATGTCTCATGAGAAACTATACTGATACACATCTCTCTGTAAATTACCCAAGTTTTATTTAAAATTAAATTCAATCACATTTTGATAAGATATTATATATCCAGAATAGAATCCTATTTGAGAAATACCACCAAAATAGATGTTCTAATACCATTTCGGCAGATGTTTTCCTGAAGATATTAGTAATCATAATTAGTCTGATCTCTGATTCTCGTGTGTGTGCTATAGTCCAGGTAATGGAAGTGATCATCTAGTGTTAACCAAGCTATACAATAACCTCATTTGAAATCTAAAATAATTTTTCAATCTCTTTAAGGTCCTATGTTTTGGTGTTAATCTACTGAATTAATGAGTACTAAATTTTGATCCATGTTTTGAAAACGCATGATAACTTTTCAATTGAAAAGCTATTAAATTTTATAGTTTGTACTTTAACATTTGAGTTTGGACTAACACTCTATTTCCCACGAGAATTATCATATAGCATTAGATGTCCACCAAACTATAACTTCATTCAAAAACTCACTAAACTAAAAGATACTGACTTATTTCTCCTGAATCAATAGTAAAAAAAGTTAATTACCTATAAATCATAGTTTCAACTGATTTATTATTAACCAAATAATTTTAACCAATTAAACCAAATAAAACAATTTAAGTGAAACCCAACATTAAACCGACCCGTTTTGTGTCTCCTTCTTCACCCGTCTTTGCAACCAGCCAGCCATAGTCTCTGTTTTCTTTTACGAGAGTCCATAGTCTCTTTACTTTTTAATTTAGGAATATTTAAAACGATGTCATAATTCAATAGATATTTGGTGCTATGTCATAATTTTTTTTAAAGTCGTATATTAATCCTTTGAATTTTGATTTCTGTAATTAAAAGCTAGTTATTGGAAAGACTCATATTAAATTTCTTATTTTTCGCTTGACATGTATTTGAAAGAATGAAACTAACTGTTTGTTTTTCATAGTATAAAATATAATTTGAATATTTTAAAACAAAAAGTTTGGTTGAAAACAAAGATCTTTATTGATTTATTTCATATTAAACCATAATATAGGTTTTATATTTAAAACAAATTTAAATCTCTCTTATTAAACAAAATGATTCTCGAAATTTAGTTGGATATGAAAAAGTAGATAATATTTTCAAAAATGATAATACTTAACTTTAACATTTTAATAAACTAGTTGTAAAACACATGATTATTGAATCTAGTTTTTTTTTTAAATAGCATGTTTCAGTTTTGTTTGATGTGAGTTACGGATTCTAATATTTGTTCCATTCGTGAAATTTACAGATTTAACTTTAAAGAAAAATTAGATTTTGACTCGTTCTTCAGAAACACCTTTATTTATTATAAATAAAATTTGATATAAATTAACATTTTGAGATTATACATTATTATGTTACCAAGTAAAGCAAAAAAATTGTTTAAAATTATATAATTTATGAATTATCTTATTTGAAATATTGTATATACATTCGTATGTATTCTTTCTTAGATATGAGCATTCTATCTGGATCTAAGAAACTCAAACAAAACTAACTTGAAAATATAAATTTGGTTTGGGTTTTGTTCCAGAACAAAGTATCTATTGGATATTGTTTGAACATGTGGGTTTTGGTTCGGGTCCAAATCTTATCCGAGACCCGATCAGATACTTAAAGTACCAAATATTTTTTTGTATATTAAGTATATTGGGGTATTTCATATATGTTTTGGTACTAGAAATGTTTTTTTTTTAAATTTCAGGTTCGGATTTTTAGTTATAGTTTCGAGTTTCAAATAAAATTTCAAAAATCTAAAATGTCTTTCAAATATTCGAATAAATTTTTGGGTATTTTTGGTTCATATGGTCAATTTTGGAGACTTTTAGATATGTGTGAAAATTTAAAATTTTGAAAATATTGTTAAATAAACGTTGAAGATTTGTGGCTTGCAAAATTATAGTAATACAGTCGAAGATAATAAATATTGTTAGAAGTGGTACATGTTGTAATTATCAAAGCAAATCAAAGACAATATCTTAGGAGGATCTTATAGATTAATAAAAATGTTGCATAGTTAGAGAAAATAAAAGTAAGACCAAAAATATAAATGAATAGGTGTAATAATATTTTATAAGTAGATTTTTATGAGCATTCTCTTTAATAGCATAGATATAGATTATAAAGCACTACATTATATTTATATTTGCTGGAACACATAATATAAAACACAATCAAAAGGCCAGTTCATGTTGAAGCCTCGTTAAACTTGTATTGGTATTAATTAATATTATATTTATATTATATATAAGCCTAATAGTAATTAATGGCTCATTAAATTTAGTACGAGATATAATTTGGAATAGTATTGATTTGGAAGTATATAAGTTGGTTGTGCTATTTTGTGTTCCAATTATACCTTTTAATTAATTTCTAAATGAATAATTAAATGATAAACAATGTAATATTAAAATAAATCAAGAGCATTTAAAACAACATTTTATTGTATTGATAAAAGACCTTTCTTTAATCTTAGATTGATCCGACTCTGACCCATTTCCTTTTGATATGTGTTTCGACTGAAAGAACTGAAATCTTGTTTATGAGTGTGAAATCTTTTTTAGAGCACATAAAGGGGAGAAGAAAACATTGTTGTTTAGTTTATACTGCTCTAATGATGTGGGAAGTGGGAACATAACTGTTGTATGTGTGATTAAATGATTGCTATAATCCTCATAAGAACTTTTTATTTCTCAATGATAATGATTCAATGTCCCACGGGTAAACAAAACATGCTTACGAATCATAACCGATCTTAACAAGAAGAGATCGTTGCATAACCAGAGAAGTAAAAGAAAGATGTTATGAAATTAAGCCAGGTTTAATATCTCAGGAAATACTTTTCATCTCTGTATAAAATGATTCATTGTGACACGATGATTGTAACAGAATAACATTCAAATCGCATGATTTATCAAGGTTATAAATGATAAACATGAAATAAAAAATTGATTAAATAAAATTTAGTGGGTATGAATTATAAATAAACAAATATCTCTCTCAAAATATAGTTGTACATTTACTACATACTCCCTCTGTTCCTAAAAGATCCATATTTTAGTTTTTTCACACTTTTTAATAAAACACAATAAATTTGTATAGTTTTTTGTATTTATCTTCTTTCCATAATTTTAAACCAATAAAAAAATAATTAGTGCAATTAAGTTTTTTGAAGTTTACAATTAGATAATAAAACATACATTGAAAATGTAAAACATGGATCTTTTAGAAACAAATTTTTTTTCTAAAATATGCATCTTTAAGGAACAGAGGGAGTACTATTTATATTGAAAATTTGTGTGTTTACAAACATACTGACCCAATGAAAATAATAGTCTAATGGGCCTCAATCTAGGATCCACAATAAAATTGTCCTAAGCCTATATGTAGAACTTCAACATTTCTACAGGTATCTCTATCTGCAAATTTCAATTTAACTTTTTTTTTTTAAATCCATCGCAAGTACAAAACATGGACTACATGTCTAAAACTATACAAGATGATATAGCGGGGATATAACAATTTATTTCATTATTTATTATTTATATATTATTTTATATTTTTAGTATTTGAATTTAGTAATTTCATCAAATTCTGTGGACTTCTTAGTTCATTAATTTAAGAAAATATAATAAATTAAAATAATTTTGTTGAATTTTATCTTATTTAACTAAATATCAGTTTGGTCGATTTACAATATAAGGGGGGCTTATTGAACTGGGAATTTGAAAGAATTTCATTTTTTTCTTGAAATCCCCTCTTATTGAATTTAGTATTTATAAAAACTCTACTAAATCCAAGCTTATTGGATTAGGTATTCACACAAATTCCGTGAAATCTTCTCTTATTGAAAAATAAGGATTTCATAAATGGATTTTATCAAAAGTTATTTGGGATGTTTTGAGAAGTAATTTGTAGTTAAAATTTAACTGTGACAAATACCACCTAATGAGATGGTTTTTTAAGTTTTCTCGTTTAGAACTTTAAAGGCGATAAAAAGAAAAGAGAAAGTAATTGAACCAGTTGAGAACTGCTCGTGAATCGGCTCCTTCTAGTGCTACCTGATTTGCGCCGGAAAAGGAAACGAAAAGAGAAGCAAGGGACTTTGTCTTGAAAATGGTATAATATGATCGGAGAAGAATCCAACGAGTTCAAGAGGTGGATCGGGGTGACCATAACGATGAAGTTAAGATTGGAGAACTGGGTTTGTCCGCTCTGATAGATACTGTATTGATATTTTAATTATAAATCAATCATCTTAATTTTAAACCTCTTTGTTAATAGTGTCCGATGAATCCTTTGTTTTCGATGAATCAAGGGGTTCATGTGGTAGTTGGTTTTGTATTTATGGTTATATAACTGGGTTTTGTATTCATATAAGTTACAAAAAAAAAAAAATAATAATAATAATCAAGGCACATCTCGCTCTGCTACGCCATGTACACATACAGGTAACATCCAAGTCTGAACTAGCTAACCTTGAGGCCAACTTTGTTTAGAAGTTTCACAGAACAGTGTCAAATCTTAGTTTGGAATGTCATCTTGTTGAGTTTTTTGGAAGTCATCACATGTAGGCTCTGCGCAGCTGTTTGTCCACTGTTTGCAAACATATATGTCATATGTAGATATACAGTTGGATTACTATCTCACTTTTACCTTAGCATTTCACTTCTAGAAATGGCCTAACGTCACTACCCATTCTTGCTTTGAGGTTAAATTCTTCCTGGTTACTGGTCATATTATATAATTCAGGATTTGTGCTATTTATCTTGCTCGTATGATTGACTAACTACACCATTACATAAGTGAGCTTCAGTTATTGAGGAAGACAATGGAAACTTAGAAGCATAACAGAGGTTTTGAGAACGGGAAAGACATGAGTTGGGGAGAAGTTAAATCTCTTGGGGAAGACATCGTTGCTTTAAAGGTGATGAAGATAAAGAAGTTAAATTTTCAAAGTGAAAGAAAATGCAAAGAACTGAAAAGTGCACAGGATCAAATAAAGGCTCTGAGAAATAGGCTGACGGGCTTCTTATGGAGATTGATAGGCTGCTTGAGGATAATCAAAACTTAAGGAATCAGTTGGAGTCTATTGACCATAGCACAGATGGAAAGAAGAGTATGTAAATAAAGAAAAAAGAAAATACAATGGTATAGTGTAATATTTTGTTTTGTAAAGCACAAAGTAACTTTAGAAACAATGGATTTTCTGATTTTTGCTCCAAGAATGAGTGTGTTTACGGTCTTTCTGGAGATAAAATCATGTTATCTTTGGTTTCTTGGACATGTTTGTATTATTGACTATGTGGGACCATCGTGAAACGATGAAAACTATAGAAGTAGAGAGTGACGCTCGAATTTTTCGGATTCCCCGTATCTACTGTTACAATAAATCAATATCGAGGCAATACGAGAGTTTGGAACCCTTTTATGTTATTTTATTTCTAAATTTTACCAAAATCTCCTATTTAAATTCCCACCAAAATCCTCAAAACACCCACCAAAATCTTAAATCCCATTTAAATTCTATCAAATCCAAAATCCCAAAAAACTTTTGAAACCCTCAATTCAATAAACCCCCCTAAGAAAAAGTTTATTGTATCCATATCTCTGTGATCATTTAAATTATATAGTTGATTTATTAGTAAACAATTAAAATCTGCTTAATATTTAGGTTAAATGCTCATGCTGCAAGTTAACTCAAATTGAAGAATGTCCATCTATTCTGCCTAGATTAGTATACATTGTGTGAGCTATATAAGTTTCGTATATATTTGAAAATTTTGACAGTTTTAATAAGGTTACTTTGTATTACGATATGTATTTTATTTAAATATTATTTATGTGAATAATACAAAAGATAAATCTATGTTGATATAAAATAAATTTGTATTTTAAACTGGTGTAAAATTACATTTGCAATTGTATCATTTAAAAATTATTGACTTATATTTGGTAATAGTATTAGTATAGCTGTTACCTTATATTTAAACTTATATAATTAAAATTTAATATCATTTAATTTTAATCCATATCACAATTACATGTCACATTTTTTTATTAAACCTTGTCATTTTTAATTAAAATAATTATTATGATGACATCAATCAAACACTTGTTAAACAATGTTTATGAGATTTTTCATCCGTAAACTAGTTTGAACATGAAAATGTACACTGTTCTCTCTCTCTCTCTCTCTCTCTCTCTCTCATATTTCTATGAAAATCAAAGTTTTCTCACTCAACAATGAATAGTAGTTAGCATTTTTTCCAAAAGTAGTTAAAACATAATGCATAATTGTTTTATTTTTTTCACTAAATGGGTTTGGTCAAAAATTGATTCGAGCACCTCATGCATGTCGACATATCCATCCTGGTTAACTATACAAAAAAAACTCTGAATCAAAAAGAATAAAATAAAATAAAAAATAGTTTTTTGTTATATCTTTTTACAGCTAAAAAAACCCACCAAACACAAACAAAACACACTTTAGGAAACCCCACGCAATACCCACGCACTTTCATTTCATATTTAAAAACCTTAATTTCTTTCACTAAAACCCTAAGTCCCGTTTCTTACATATCTCTCTCTACTGTGCATAAATAAAAACATATCTGTCTCTCTCTCTCTCTCTCTATATATATATGGCTGACCCTAAAGTTCCTTTCACTGACCCTAAACCTATAAACCAAGCTTCTTCATCTCCAGTTACTATTGTCCCAGCTCGCACGTGCGGTCACAGTCTCTCTGCCTCATCCACGTGTGAAAACTCTTGTCCACTTGCTACTGTCTCTTTTGCGGCTGCTTCTTCTACTACAAGTAGTAACGATAATAATACATTAATGGCCACCGAGACCGGCTCTGTCTCTCGCCGGAAAAAGCATCCGGTCTACCGTGGGATCCGTTCCCGGAGCGGCAAATGGGTCTCCGAGATTCGAGAGCCTAAGAAGACGACACGTGTATGGCTCGGGACTTATACGACGCCTGAGATGGCTGCCGCCGCTTACGACGTGGCGGCTTTAGCTCTTAAAGGTAGAGAAGCCGTCTTGAACTTCCCTGAGTCTGTCGGGAGTTACCCTCTTCCGGTTTCCTCCTCAGCAGCTCATATCCGAATGGCTGCCGCCACGGCCGCTGCCACTGTTGGGGCGGCCGCTGCGGCTGCCAATGCGGCTGTGAAGGGAGGTGAAAAAGAGGCTGAGGAAGTTGCCGAGGAGGCGGGATCTTCAGCTATGGAGTTTGTGGATGAAGAAGAGCTATTGAACATGCCTGGTTTGCTAGAGGAGATGGCCAAGGGGATGATGGTGGCTCCACCGTGGATGGGATCTCCACCGTCCGACGATTCGCCGGAGGATTCCGAGGGAGAGAGCCTCTGGAGTTACTGATTTAATTTTGTGTTGTATGCTTTGTTTACTTTTATGCGAGTCATCTGAGATGCTTTGTTAAATAAATCGTACGTTTTTCTCACCTTGTAAGATTCAAGAAGATAATTTATTAACAATTTCAGTCACATTTGTGTGTTTGGAGTGTTCTTGAATTAGGGCTCTGGGGCGGTTCTTGAACTTTGGGATTAGGGTTTTTATTAGCTTATCTAGGCACTGGCTCTTGTAATTGTCGCTTACTTTTGATGCTAATTTTGAACACTTTCATGAATATCTATATTTTGTTATACTAAATTTCATTTATTTATTTACAAGAAATGGTACAAGATGAATTCTTCTATTGAATCTTTCGACTAGTCAGAGAAAGACAATGTATCATCACAAAAAAGCAATATTCTAAAAAGCGGTTTAGATGGCGTCTATGCGTCCGCATAGAGCGAAAATAAACATTAGCTGAAATGATTTTGCTAAAATCTGATTTATGCAACTCATCAAATCGGTTTAAGCCAATATAAATTGATCAAAATTGATTTAAATCGATTCAATTTGATCTAAATATATTAAATTAAATCCACAAATTTGTCTAGTTATTTTTTTGTATATATAACTTTTGCAATTTATTAAAATAATTTCATAACTAAATCATAAAACTAAAATATCTAATGTAAATATAATATATATAAAAAGTAAATCAATAATTTTCATCCGGATAATCTTTTTAGTTAGTAGCACTCTATAAAACACATAATTGCCATCTACCAGTTTATTTAACATTTAGAGAAAGACAACGTGAAAAATAGGGATTCAATTCAAGCCACGTCTGGAGTTTAAAATCAAGTCTCGAGGAGTTCAGATGCAAGTATAGGTTTATTGTACCAGTTATAAAACATAAAGATTCTTAAATTTCTTTTTAATTATCAAACTAAAACCACATTGTTGTGGTCTAGTGGTGTCTACTAGATGAAAATTTACTATGTTGGTCAAGTTAGAGATCAATTTGCTTCCAGTGCGAAATTATTAGCTTTTTATGTGTTTAGATGATGCGGATATCTAACTCCCACGTAAAACAACTGGATTTATCTGTCAGCAGTAGGTAAGCCTCCCAAGGATTAGTTGGTTATATCTCGGGCCGCTGGACCTTTCTGGTTAATCAAAAAAATAAAAATATATCAAACTATGAGATCAACAACTTTCCTTATGTATCTTAGAAATCCAGAGATATCCATATATATATATGGATCAATGTATTTTAAGACACATTTTGGGAACATAACTATATGATTACATATCTAAAGTCGTACTATATTAATAATGAAAGTTGCAAATTAGTTTTTTTGTTTTGTTTTGTTTTTTGTTATGCTTTCAGAAAGCAGGACAATAACAGAGGTCATATAAACTTTATAGTGGGATCTTAGAGCATGATTATTGGGGGTCCTAAGGTGGGTTTCTTAAGCCGTGGGACCCATGAACAGTGTAAGGATCGGTTACAAAAACTATAGATTAAGAATCGGTTCTTATGAGTTTCTTACACTGTTCACGGGTCCCACTGATACGTGGCGACTCGCGATTGGTTCACTTTAAAAAAAGTAAAAAAAAAATAATAATAATAATAAGAAACCCAAGAGGGTTTCTTGGGTTAATGATGCCCTTAGCTCTAAGTGGATAATTTGGGTTTCATTCCCTTCAGTATATATGTTTGAGTTCTAAATGTTGCGTTATGTCATGTATACATATATTGATATACATACTTTACATAAGGGTTCTTGTACCCAATCTCGATTAGAAAAATAAAACTAACAATATGTATCTTACTAATACCCTGTCTTTTTTCTAATAACCACTATATGGCTTCAAGATCTGATTTTGTATCCAACTCGATTGTATTGTGTCGTTAGCTAAATTCAAATATATGGATACATGTATGCTGGAGTTAAAATTTTGAACCTACTTCTAGGAGCATGGATTTTGGGGATGCACTCATTCACGAAGACACACACACTCACACTCACACTCACACTCACACTCAAGCTCAAATACATATACACATAATATATATGTATAGCTTGATAAAATACAAAGACAGAAAATGCGACATTGTATAAATTTGTATATAATTGTCAGGAAAGCATATCCGACGCTAAAACAATGTCATATGTGAAAAAACAATATTTAAATTTGACATGTCGGAAGTCTTAACATTTGACAGTGATAGTGGCATTTGACGCTAAAACAATTTTTCTTCTTATTTATCTCTACTGCTTTTAAAAGCATCATGACCTGTAGGGCTGGCAAAATGGCCTTTTCTTGAACTACCGCTGGCAAATTACCCCGAATCCTAAAAACCTAGCTAAACCAATCGAATTTAAAAGGATAAACATCAAAACAGTTTTTATTTTAAATATTTTGGATATTTAAACTGAACCCATACTAAATATTGAGATTAAATAAATACTTTAAATATCTAAAATACAATATATCTTGAAAATGGTATATTTATATTAAAACTAGACACACTAGTTAGGCCAATTCTTTCAAATAAATTATTTTTAGATTTTTGTCAGTAAGAAGTTCTCGAATAAGAAAATGACTAAGAAAATTTTTTAAGAGGCAAAAAATCATAATATCCCTTATTTTATAGATATATAAATATAAATAAATTATTTAAAATAATAATAATAAAATCTTTTTAATAGTTTTGAATTATATGTTTTTAAATTTGAACTTTTTATAAGTTATTTTTAGAAATTTTTCTTTTCAGTTTTCTCAATTTTTTTTTGAAACTCAGAAATAATTTATAAAACTATTTTTAAAAATTTACTCTGTATTTTGTATTTATTTATTTTTAAAAAGTTTAAATCACACTCTCAAAACCTCATATGCTAACTTTAAATCCTATTCTAAATTATTTAACTCTATGAATATAATTGTATATTTACTTCTTTAATGATTTTTTTTTTGTAACCTTTTTATTCTTTAATGATTTTTTTGTCATTTATATATTGGAAGCTATATTTGTTATAAAAACAATTTTGGATTACCGTAGAGAAATTAATGTAGTAGTTAACTTTAAATTATAATATTCAAATTATCTTTAAAAAAATCAAATATTCATATTCAAAACTATTAACTTATTAAAAATATCTAAATCACTAAATGTGTTTACTTGATCGACCTAACTAATTTGATATTTTAATTCAAATTATTCAAAATTATCAACAACTGCAGAACTTCCTGTTAGCATTATATTATAGAGCAACTAGCATTTAACTTTTATTTATATTGGTAAAAAAGTTAGATGTTAATATAATTTCATTTCTGTTACGTTTTTTTTTAGAAATGGTAAAGGTAGGGGACAGGTTTCACTTTGTGGGTTAAAATTACCAAGATATTTTCTCTATAGTGATCATTAATCATAAAACTTTGTCTTCTTTTCATTTAGTTAATTATATAGAAAAGCTACGAAAGTCAAGTAGGCCTATCTCTTCTGATTTAACATTTGTGCTGTTTGTTTTCTCCTTTTTATCTTCTGCGACCATCATTGATATATGTCGATAATGTCATCGAATTAACATTAGTTGTGTACAATTCCATAAATTTACTCTAAACGTTAGTCAAAATAGATTAATTAAATAAGAAATGAGTGATACTGATGAAGGTTGATTGATTGAGATATATGAACATATAGATCATTAAAGACATGTCTATTAGATAGGGAGTCTGAAATCCAACCCAAAAATATAAGAATAAGTTTCTTTTATTCATTATTTTTGTGCTTTATTATCTTTACTTTTAAATAATCAAATAATCACAAGATTTTTTCTTGAGATTTTCAATAGAGTTTCTTAGTAGTAATAGTGCTTTTGAGCACCCCCAAAAGAATTTTTCACCTTAGGTATTTAAAAACACACACAAACATATATATATATATATATATATATATATATATATATATATATATATTTAGTTATAAGATTTCAAATTTATGAAAAATGCAATCGAAAGTATTTTTAAAATTTTTTTTTGATGTGTTTCCCATAAAGTTGAAAACTCATAATTAAACATTAATATATATATATATATATATATATATAGATATCCAAGGTGAAACTCGTATCGGAAATGTTTTTAGGTCTTAAAGCAGGTATATTGGTTAATGTTTTCTCTAAACAAAGAACCTATAATTGAATATTAATATTTATATATACATACATCACTACAAGAAAACGTGTATATAATAACGAAAAGTTATGACGAAAACAGAAAATTCATCGTAAAGTCCATGTAATGTCACTAGTACTTTATGATGAAACATAAGATCATTACTTTTGGTGAAAAAATGTTTGTAGTGTGCTTTACAAAACTAAATTCGTTGTAATATCGTTATAAAACATACGTTAGAGAATTGTAAATCCTAGTAAATTATTTCTTTTTAAATTCATTGTCATATCTTCATCTACTAGATTCAAAAAAATTATGTATATACATCCATTTTGCGTAATAACAAACTACACAAACGAAAAAAGGAATCAAGTCTATTGGTGAAATTTTTTACGAGTTACGGAGTTAGATGTATACGCACATGAATTTTGATGTTAGAGTTCAGATGCATTTTTCAGTAGGCTAGAGACATTCATGAACCAGGCGGGTACCAATCACGCAGGAAAGCGGTAAGATGTTTTATCCTTGTCGGAAGTGCAAAAATTCAAAATTTTTCTGTAGTGAAAGAAATTGTATGGAATCATTTAATAAACACAGGTTTTGCACCACAATAATATATTTGGTTTCAATATAGAGAAGGTTGTGGTGAAAATGAAGCTAGTAGGAGTGATAGTAATTTTTGGATGTTAGTAATAGTCAAGAACCAAATCATTTGCATAATGAATATATTTACCATCAAGAAGAGCAGATATAGATCATGATAGGGTTCATGACATGATTATTGATGCATTTTTATGTAAAACCACTGCAATAATAGCTAATGAAACTAAAAATGTTGAAAAGTCTCTCTAAATTGTTTTATAGTAGTACTATAATTGGTTTTAACATGGAGAGGGTTGTGGTGAAAATGAAGCTAGTAGTAGTAATAATAATTTTGAGGATGCTGGTAATAGTAAAGATTCAAATCATTTGCATAATGAATATAGTTATCATCAAGAGAATCATATGATAGATCATGATAAAGTTTATGATATGATTACTAATGCATTTTTACCTGAAACCACTACAACAATAGCTGATGAAATTGGAAATATTGAAGAACCTAACTTAGAAGTAAAAAGGTTTATGAGATGTTAGTTGTTGTAAATCAACAAATCTACACTGGGTGTAGAGAATGTCTCTCTAAGTTGTCTTTAGCGGCTAGGATGATAAAATTAAAAAAAAACATAATTTTGTTAAGAATTAAATGGATCTTGGGACGAATTGTTTAAAAAGTATTTGTGAGAAGACAACGTGTCAGCTGAATCTTATTAAGAGATTCGGAAATGAGTCTATAGTCTTGCGTTGACTTCGCAGAGGATAGATATTTGCATCGACAACTGCATAATTTACTGGAGAGACAATGAGAAGTTAGAAGAGTGTTGTTTCTGAAAGATGCCATAATTCAAACCGCAAGGACGTGGGAGAAATATGGTACCATAACAAAGATTGTGGTACCTACCAATTACAGACAGGTTGAAAAAATTATATCAATCTGAGAGGACTACATGAGCAATAAGATGGCATGCTGAACATGTCTAGAGGGATGGCGAGGTCGCTCATTCGTCATATGCAAGAGCGTGGAAACATCTTAACACGATACACCCATATTTCGCTAGATATATTCAGAATGTCTATCTTGGGTTCTGCACATATTGATTTAGTTCATTTGGAATATCTCAAAGACAATATTATTTGTGGCCATTTCTTACGCCGTACAACCTGCCACCAGAGATGTGCATGAAACAAGAATTTTTATTCTTAACATATTAGTCCATGGTCTGAAGCATCCAAAACTGTAACACAGTAGCTAGATGTTTTTCTTCAACCACTGATACAAAAGATGAAGGATTTATGGTTATCAGGGTGAGGACGTATGGACTATAAGTGAATTTCTTGCTTATGGGATGATGTCTGGATGCACAACACATGGAAGGTTATCTTTTCTATATTATCTTGGAATGACAGATGATTTTCATTTGAAGAATGGTACGAAGACATGTTGGTTTGATTGTCATCATCGATTTCTTCCCCTTACCAATCCATACCGAGAAACAAGACATTGTTTAAGCATAAAAGAGTTGTCATAGACATTCCTCCATCATATTTAAGTGGAGAACAAATCAAACATGAAATCACTATGGAGCTCTAAAAATTGTTCTTCGTGGAGGAAACTGGTATGTTCCTGGAAACATGCCTAATGGGTATGGGGTTTCTCACAATTTGCATAAGAAGAGTATATTTTGGAATTTTCTTTATTGGAAGGATCTTTCTTTGTGGTACAACCTCGATGTGATGCATATAGAAAAACTTTTTTGACAACATCATGAATACAATACTGAACATTCAAGGTAAGACAAAAGACAGCAAAAAGTTAAGGTTAGACTTACCTGATATTTGCTCGAAAAGTGAGTTACATACCAAGAGCAATAGAAAGATTCCAGTTCCCATCTTCCGGTTGTCATTAGAAGCAAAGATGATTTTATTCAACTGGGTGGCATCATAAGTGAAGTTTCCTAATGGTTATGTTTCAAACCTCTCAAGATGTGTAGAACAATGTCAAAAGTTCTCAGGAATGAAAAGTCATGATTTTTATGTGTTTATGCAACGACTACTTCCATCGCTTTTGTCAAGCTGCTTCCAACAAATGTACATGAATCATTCCACGTAAAAAAATAGATTAAATAATAGTTTATGTTATGATATGTTATGATACTCGTTCATTTTTGCAAGATACATCCATTGGAGTATTTTTCAAGGACTTGAGCATACGTACATTCAAGGAAGATGTCATCCAACAACTTCATGAGAACATACCGATCTTAATCTTCAACCTAGAGAAGATATTTTCTCCTGCATTGTATTGGAACATCTAGTTGTCCACCTCCCGTACAAGACATTACTTCGTAGACATGTTCGTTACAGATTGATGTATCCGTATGTGTGCTCCATGAAACATTTGAAAGGGAAAACAAAACAATCTTGCAAAGGTGGAAGGATCAATAGTTGTTGGAAGTTTGACAGCAGAAACATCACGCTTCACATCATACTACTTCACACCAGCAGTCCGCACCAGGAAAAGAGTTCCTAGAAGATATGATGATTGTGGAGTCGTTCCAACACATGCAGTTGACGGTATTCCTGACATTTTCTGCCAAAATGAACGGTTTGGTGGTAAATTGAAAGATGTTTTGTGGTCTAGTGAAAAAGATAAACATAGTGCTCATTCTCCTTAACTGCGAGGATGCAGTGACACGTTCGTTTGAAAGATAAATATATATTGTTTTTAAGTGTATATATGGAAGTTATTGTGCAATGTGTATGTCAATTATAAATTGTGATTTTTTGCTTCTTGTTTGTTACGCAAGTTGAAGAAGCAATACCAAAAATATCCGCAACTGAGATGGAAAAATGGAAAGATCAACACTTTTCAAGTGGTTAAATACTCAAGTACTTTATATGTTTACGCAAACATTGAAGTTTGTCAAGTGGTAAGCACTTTTGTATAATATGAATTTCTAACAGTGTTACTTTTTTGTAGATTGATTTTGATGATCCATACTACCATGTATGGTTTCACGATTTGGTCCAACGTCCAGTAGCAAAGGTGACTACATCACCTATGTATTTCACACGAGGTTAAGCTATCTTATTTTTGGGTCACGAAATGGGCTTTACCTTTCACGCATACGAGTATGGAAGATGACATGCAACAAGTAACTACAAAATATGTGTGATAGGCGAAACATGCTTTTACGAGATTTTGCAATAGATTATTAAAGTTTAATTTGCGGGGTTACTGAATCTAAAGTGTGTCCTCTTCAAATGTGACTGGTTCAACCCTGTTGTGAGCAGAGGTATTCGGTTTAATAAATTCGGTGTTGTCGATGTCAATTCTAGAAGAAAATACAACAAATTTGATATTCCGGAATAACTTGGTTAACTGCTATCGAAATTACCCTTCGTGGACGAATACTTTCTGGAGAAGAATCACCTTTGCACGAATAAGCGTGTATCACTGAATTCGAGGTACCTGAACAACAAATTGATGACATTCTTCTCATTGACCCGGTGTTAATATGAAGATCTTCCCGACGATATGACGGATAAAACAAGTGAAGACGAGTTTGCTAAAAATAATGATGATCATTGTATTGATATTGATGAAAACTCGAGTGACTCAGAAGGATGTAAAATATTATTTTTATTATATAAATCAGTTTAAGAATTCATGCATATGTGTTATTCGGTTGGATTATAATACTTGTTAGTTCAGGTTTTACAAATTTAATTGGAGATTGGTGATTAAATTGGTGTTTAGTGATATAATTGGAGCTTAGGGTATTGGATATTTAATTGGGGTTCAGGGATTCTATTTGATGACAAACAAACAAAAAATTGGAGTTTCGGGTTTGAGGGAAATGGGATGATGAGTAAAAGAGAGATATGATTTTATAGATAAGTGTCTTTAGGGTTTTCGGATTTGATTTTCAGGGTTTTCAATACATTTCTAGTAAATATGTCGTAATAGAAAACACGGCCGTGGTACATTCCTCGTTATACATGTGTCCTTGTAATTTCATCGTAATACGTCCTAGTAAATTGGTCGTAATTGAAAACACGTGTTTGGTAAATTTGTCGTATTGGAAAATACGGGCTTGGTAAATTCGTTGTCGGATAAATTTATTGTAACATTATGAAGAATTTATGAGAAACCCTTTTACCTATATATACCCGAGGATCACTCACGAAGCAAGCCTCGTGTATTCCTTCCAACCTTCTCTTTGCAAGCTTTACGGTATGTGTTTAAAATAAAATTAGTTTAGGTAGTAAATAGGTGGTTAGTTTAGGTGGTTAGATTGAAGAACATAACTTTATTCCATGACTAGATTGCGGTAATTTAAAACTGATTAGATAACTGTTTAATTTAGATGGCACCTAGGAGACGACCACCCACTTATTATGAGACATTTGCACTTGGTGTTGGGACATCTTCTTCAGATCCGGAGGCGGTCACTGAGTCACAGACGTCTTAGAGAGTTTCTCGGACTCCTCCTCCGTATGCACCTCAGATACACCATCCGATGCCTCCACCTCTTCATCCACACGAGGTGCCTCCACCGCCGCCACAACCTCCCCCAATAGCCGACGTTCATTCGGATTTGCTTGTCCCTCTATCTTCACCCTCCGCTACATATAAGGTCGATGATCTTCTTGCTTAACCTGAACGAGGAGGTTTGAAGATTATGGACCCAAATACCCCGGAGGATACTATTTGATAAGTTTTAATTTTATTAGTTTAAAAATTTACATTATTTGTTATATTCGTCTAACAAGTTGGTATTATTTTCAAGTTTGGAGTTGATTAATGTGTCAGGCGGAGCTTTCTGACACAATCAAAGAGTATTTCACCGAGCTCCATCTGAACTGGAGTATGACTTCCGAACACATTAGGACCACGCGGTTCAATTGTTTCAAGGTAAGGTTTTTTTCATTTTCTATATTTAATAATAAATTTTGTATTTTAATTCATTTTATTTTTTTGTTTCAGCAAAAGTGACACTGGTCAGCAATTAACAAAAGGGTGAAGGCGAAATTTGTTGCTAGAGCAAAGGTTTGCCTTTGCAACACCTTCAAATGGAAGGACAAGTGGGAGTATATGGATATAATGCAAAACCCACAGAACTCACGAAAGAAATATATATGGGATGGCCTCATCCCTTTTGGAAGCTACTCAGCTTGATCCGTAAAGCCAACAGTTGCTCCGCTCCTATGGACAAACCTCGAGACTTTCAGGGAGGGAACAAAACCTCCAACAACTACTTTGATTATGTTGGCCTCCCTTAGCTTAGATTTTGTTTTAAATTTTTTCATTTTGTATTATAAATTTGAATATTATTTTTGACTTATATATATATATACACATATATTATTTTCATATTTTAAAATATTTTACGAACTTTATAAATTTAATTAATATTATAATTATATTAATATTTTTAATTTTTAATTTAATTATTTAATTCCATATAAATCCTCCTAAAATATACAAGGGAGAATTTGTACTCCTCGTAAACTTTACAAGAAATTTACTTGGAAATACTTGTAAAATTCATCGTAAAGTATTACGAGGAGTTAATAATGTCTCTCATGCAAATTTGTCGTAAATAATATAAGTATTTAATGACTATTTTTCAAGGAAGCATTATGAGGCGTTTACGACGTCAAATTATTAGGATATTATGACAAATCTCTTTCATTGAAAATGTTACAACAGAATTACGACGAGTTATGCATTACGACATATATTTTACAACGAAACACATTGCCTTGTTAATTAGTCGTAATGCCCTTATTACAACGAATTAACAAGGAGTAATATTCTCGTAATAGGCACGCTTTCTTATAGTGTTTTTGCATAAGTCAAGTGAAGATTTTGTCATATTATACTTCTATTTTATAACTTTTTACCATGGCTTTGTTTGAGAGAATACCACTATATCAGAGATATGAAGTTAATTTCAATATTAAAAGCTATATTCTTGTGCAAAAAATAAATGCATATACATTTATAAGTATGGTATCTAAAATGTTTAGATAGATGCAACTCAGCTTTCTAAAAAATTTTAGGATTATTAATTCAAGATTTTGTGAAACAATTATTTTTTGAGAAAGATTTTGTGAAACAAAACATGATAAAAACTTAAAAAAGGAAATTAAAAATTTATCATGAGGTTCTTTCCTATTTACTAAATATTTATGTTTTTTTCCTTTTTGGTCAAATACTAAGTACTAGATTAAGACCTGCACTTTGCGCAGGATTAAATGACTATTAATCTACATAAGCTACATAATTATGCATTATATATATTGTTTTTTTGGGGTAAAACTATATATATATATACTGTTACATAATAATACATTTTAAATTGAAAAGGTTAGTAAATGAATTTATATAGTAGAATAAAAGTACGCGAACACTAATCTCGAATCACTTACCCCCGATCTATAACTTTTTTTTTAAAATGATCCAAGTAGAAAAAATGATTTTAATTATGTTTACCTTCTAATTATAATTGTTCATATCAACGATTATGATGACTCCAAACACCAATCTACTATATAATATTTTCTCCATTTTAGTTTAATTGTTGTTGTAGAGTAATTTTCATAACAAAATAAATCTATTTTTAGAATTTCAATGTAAAAATAATTAACTTTATTTGATATATGACTTTTTATACTATTTAATTTAATTTTCAATTGGTTGAAATATTATTATGTATATAATTAAAAATATTTTTGTTTAGAAATATACAAAATTAAATATTTTTTTAGTTTGTGTTTACAAATCAAAAATAACAATTAAAATGAAATGGTTTGTCAAAAAATTAAAATGAAACGGAAAGAATATAATACAATGTTTTAAGTAGTACCAAATACATTATTCATAGTTAGTCTAATGGTGAAAAGGTAGTTATAATTGTAGGTTGAGAAAGTATGAGAAAGGGATACATCAACAAATAGCAGAACTGTAACTAAAATATAAAACAAAGTTAGTTTTAAAAATTGATTTCCTTTAATAAGTAAGGGAGGCTAAATAGTAGCTGTAAATATTAATGAATATGCATGTGTCTATATAGTATGCTATTTAGTATGCTGTAAACCCTGGTCTAAAGAATATTAAGAACCAACAAATTAGAACATAAATATTTATTCAGATATATCAATGAATTAATGAACATGCTTGTCTACCTAACTGTATGATAAATTAGAACAGTTCATAAATTATATTATTAACTCATATTTTTGTGTTATTTCTCCAGAGTGAGTTATACATTTGAACATTTAATAATTTCTTATGTTTGTATTTGATTAGTTTATGAGTATGAGGGTTTTCTAGTGTGTATGATTCTTTATAGCGGTCGAAATGATTATATAACTCTATGAGGATAGTATAACTATGACATCTGGGACTATCCTTTAATAAATCATAGTAATAATGATATGTTGACTTTTATATGGTCCGTAAATGAATTATTCGGCGGCAGAGATGTAAATATTCTAGTAATTTAAGGCCATCAACTTAATGAGGTTGAGAGTGTCTCAGAGAGCGACACGTCAGCTGGTTTGGTTGTAATTAACATACAAAAGGTTACTTTTTATCAATGTTCCTCAATTAATAAGAAAGATATTTGTGTATGTTATGAATCGAGTGGATTGATCATAATCTTTAGATGGGTCATGGTCGATGGACCATGATCGATGGGCTTGTGGTCGGCCCATCTATTACCGATCCAAGTATAAACCAAACTCATAGATGTTTATTAACCCTAGTCGAGATAGGATTAGGGTTAGCTGACTTTGGAAAAACCTATTGCCCATTGATTTTGGAGATTTTCCTTTTTCTAAGTTTTGGACTATTTCCATTTATGTGTGTGTCGGTTTAAACCTCCTTGTACTCCATATATATAAAGGGCTCCTTATGAATAACACATTCAACATTCACGATTTCATCTCTTATTCTCTCTAAGTTCACAACACGTTATCAACACGATTGATTCTATAAACCCTAAGCTAAGAAGCCATCGATAGAAACCCCAAATCTTCTTCATCTTTTCGATCAAACCCTAGGCGGCTACAAGTTTCTTTTTTTCTCAATCCGATAGAAGAAAAGGAAACTAAGTTCATTCACGAAGAACACAAGCAACATGAGGATCCAATCCGTGTACCAAATCGATCCAAGCAATCCGAGGTTCATCCGATCAATCCATCCGTCCGTGCAACCTGATCTCTTGGTGGTCCGATTCAAGCCAATAAGAACAAAGGTAAACTTGATAAACCCTAGTTCCTAAAACCATAAAATCGAATGAACTTTGATTAAAAACTAAGACCTAAAACCGATTTGGAACTTAGAAAGAAATCGTTAAGTTGATGGATAGATAGATTGCTTGAATCATGGTTTGATTGTTAATGTGCAAATCAAATCCTAAAAGACTTTTCTTGATTAAATTGATTGATTTGTGATTAGAGGTTGTTTGATTATTGATTTGGCCGATTTAGATTGCTATCTAGGTTGATTTAAAACTTAAACCTAATCGATTAAAGGCATAAACCCTAAAACCCAAAAATTGATTGAAACCCTAGAAATTCATACTTGATTGATTCGATTGTATTAGGGTGTTAGATTAATTGTTAATTCATGTCTTAGGTTGATAGATTATGTTTTAGCCGATTTTAAGATTATTCCTAGAAAGATCTAGACCAAAACCCTAATTAATCCTAAAACTCTAATCGATCACTTAAACCTAAAAGAATATTCTAGATTCTTGTTTTGATTCATTTATGCTTGAGGTTCTTATATCAATTGTTAGGTTGCAAAATTGGTTGTTTTTTAATTCATGTCTAAAACTAGACGATTGCTAGGTTGATTAGGGATTTGTCCCTAATACTAAACCCTAACCCTAGAACTGCATATGCCAAACCCTAAAATCAAAAACCCTAATCTTTAATTGAATTTGTTTATGAGTTAGGTTGATAGATTGTTTGATTAAACATTGTTTGGCCGATTCAAACTTAACTTGGTCGGGTCTAAACCCTAGAATAAACGAACCTAGGCCGCATAACCTAATCTGACCATATAGCCTTAGGATTCGACCATATTGTGATGCATTGCATAAACTTGATTGTTTGTTTAGTTGTGGATACTTGAAACATATAGATCACAACCTTTAGGACTATTGCATCATTCATGGCTTTGTGGCCTTATTCGTTTAAACCGTGGTCGAATTGCTTGAATAATTGGTTGATAGATTTGATTGATATATGATCGGTTTGATCGATACAGGGCAATATTTATTATTCGCCATACACCTTGCTGAGAGTATCAAAGATCAGTACCTAACCATTGAGAATCCTTTGGATCTTTGGAATGAGTTAAGGATAAAATATGATCACCAAAGAACGGTGATATTGCCTAAGGCATTATTTGATTGGAGGAATTTGAGGATCCAAGACTATAAGTTTGTGGACGAATATAACTCAGCATTGTTCAAAATTGTTTCTTTATTGAAACTATCTGCCGAGGTCATTACAGACAATGATATGTTGGAAAAGACATTCTCAACCGTCCATACTAGCAATGTGATGTTACAACAATATAGAGAGAAAGGTTTAAGACCTATTTTGATATGATCTCGTGCCTACTATTGGCCGAGACAAACAATGAAGTATTGATGAGAAACAGTGAAATGAGACCTCCTAGATCAACCCCATTACCAGAAGCCAACAAGGCCACGAATGAGAAAAAAGAAACTAAGGAAAGTAACCATGTCCAGAACATACCACACGGCCACAGCCGTGGTGGATGGAATGGTCATGGTCGAAGGCACAATAACTCATACGGTCGAGACAGTTACTCAAACCGTGGTCGAGGGAACCACAATAACAGTGGTCGTGGTCCCGGTTTCGGCCATGGACGAGGCAGAGGTGGTCGTGGTACACCATTTAAACCACCACACTCGACCAAGTCTACTTGCAATAGATGCGGTATGGGAAATCATTGGGCAAAGAACTGTAGGACTCCCATGCACCTTGTTGACCTATACCAGAAGAGTATCAAAGGGAAGAATCCAGAAGTCCATTTGGTCCAAGATGATAATGGTGATTTCGATCATGATCAAGATGATCTTATGGATTATAAAACTTATGATTGTCTTAAAGAGTCTAGTTGATTTCGGCATCAAACCTTGTTTTTTTTTTAAATTTGTTTCATGTTTCTTTAAACTTATGTTTCTTTGCTGTTGTACTTGATTGATTTGGTTTTACTTTATAATAAGATGAATGGTTTTGCAATTTGATAAAATGTAAGAAGATACGAGCATCCTGATTGTGGACAGTTGGAAGCCATACCATTCTCAAAGACAAAAGATACTTCATAGACTTAACCCTACAAAATACCAATATAAGTACCATTGCGGGTATAGCCAGCCTTATTGAGGGCCACGGCCAGGCGAGTGTTTTATTGCCTAAAGGCACACACTTAGAGATAGAGAATGCTCTATAATCGCCTAGCTCTAAAAGGAGCTTATTAAGTTTCAAAGATATAAGGATAAATGGTTATCATATTGAAACAATGGGCGAAGAAAACAAAGAGTTCCTTCATATTGTAGATCATGCCCAAGGCCATAAGAAAGTGGTCGAGACTATACTTGCATTCTCTATTGGTTTATACTATGCCACAACCAGTATGATAGAGGCTAATGCCACAATGAACAAAAGGTTCACTGATGATTTCACTTAATGGCACGACAGGCTTGGCTATCCTGGTTCAAAGATGATGTGAAAACTTATATCAAATACTAAAGGGCACATCTTGAAAGAAAGACGAGTTATCCCAAATAATCTCATGTGTGTAGCATGTACACAAGGGAAACTCATTGTTCAGTCATCACCAATCAAAGTGACTAAGGAAACTATAAACTTTCTGGAAGGATACAGGGCGATATATGTGGACCAATACACCCACCTTGTGGGACGTTTAGATATTTCATGGTCCTCATAGATGCATCGATCAGATGGTCGCATGTATGCCTATTGTCCACACAAAATTTGGCATTTGCAAGATTGCTTGCACAAATCATAAGATTAAAGGTTCATTTACCAGACTTTCCTTTAAAGACTATACGTCTAGACAATGCTGGTGAATTTACTTCCCAAGCTTTTAATGATTATTGTATGTTCATGGGGGTAAGTGTGGAACATAATGTGGCACATGTCCATACACAAAACGGCTTGGCCGAATCCTTCATTAAAAGAATTCAATTGATTGCTCGACCATTACTTATGAGGTCGAAACTCCCAGTATCTGTTTGGGGACAAGCAATTTTACATGCAGACGAGTTGATTCGCATCAGGCTATCTAGTGAGAATAGATACTTACCATCTCAATTGATTACGGGTCATGAGCCAGACGTGTCCCATCTCAAAACGTTTGGATGTGCATTATATGTATCAATTGCTCTACAACAGAGAACTAAGATGGGACCCTAAAGGAGGATGAAAATATATTTTGGATATGATTCTCCCACCATAATCAAATACCTTGAGCCAACCACGGGTGACTTATTTAAGGCCATGTTCGCAGACTCACACTTTGATGAGTCAAACTATCCAACATTAGGGGGAGATAATAAACTAGTAAAAGAAATAGAATGGAATCGTCCATCAATGTCTTGGCAAGATCCTCGGACTAAAGAATGTGATATAGAAGTCCAAAAGATAATACATTTGCAAAAGCTAGTTAATCAGTTGCCAGACTCATTTGTTGACCAAAGAAAGTGACAAAGTCACATATACCAGTTTTTAATGCACCAGTAAGAATTGATGTCCAAGAGAGACAAAGTCAAGTTGCTACAGAGTCTAACACACGTCTCAAACGTGGTAGACAAATTGATTCCAAAGATAAGGTTCCTCGAAAGGTTAAGAAAGGTGTAAGAAAGAAAATCGAGGTAATCGACATGGTCGACCCAACCATAGTCGAACCAACCATGGTCGAACCAACCACAGTCGGACAGTCCATGGTTGAACCGACCATGGCCGAACCAATACCAGGCCAGGTCGATCCGAATGGACCTAATAAGGATGTTTGGGACGCCAAACTTCCAGGTACTAAGAATATCTCAATCAATTATCTTATGTCCGGAATGAAATGGAACAGAAAAGATGTCGACATAGATGATATATTTGCATACAAAGTATCACTTGAGGTTATGGATTTGAATGAGGATCAATAACTCACGTCTATACTAGAGTGCACTCGTAGACCAGATTGGCTTAAGTGGAAAGAAGCCATAAACGTGGAGTTAAACTCTTTAAAGAAGAGAAATGTGTTTGGTCCAATTATAAGGACACCATATGATGTTAAACCAGTTGGATATAAGTCGGTTTTTGTGAGGAAAAGAAATGAACATGGAGAAGTTGTGAGATATAACGCAAGGCTCGTTGCACAAGGATTCTCACAGAGACCAGGAATAAATTATGATGAAACCTATTTCTCTGTGGTGGATGCTACTACATTCTGATTCCTTATAAGTTTGGCAATAAGAGAGAAATTGGATTTACACTTGATGGATGTAGTAACAACATACTTATATGGTCTACTGGATAATGAGATATACATGAGAGTTTCAGATGGTATTGAGCTCAAAGATAAGAATAGTTCTCGAGAACAACATTGCATCAAACTGAACAAATCCCTTTCTGGACTGAAACAGAGTGGCCGAATGTGGTACAATAGACTGAGTGAATACTTAGTGAAATAAGGCTACAAGAATGATCCGATCAGCCAATGTATATTCATAAAGAAGTTTGAAAACAAAGGATTTGTGGTCATAGCAGTGTATGTTGATGATTTGAATATCATAGGAACATCTGAAGAGATTTCCCAAATAGTTGAATATCTCAAGAAAGAATTCGAAATGAAAGACCTAGGTAAAACACAGTTTTTTTGGGGATTACCGCTTGAGTACATAAACAATGGAATCCTTGTGCATCAAATGACATATACTGAAAAGGTACTCTAAAGATTCATTATGGACCAATGTCATCCATTGTCATCGCCCATGGTGGTTCGATCACTTAGTCCAGAAACCGACCCATATGGTCCAAAGAAGGATGATGAAGAAATACTTGGTCCAGAAGTTTCATATCTTAGTGCCATAGGAGCCTTGATATATCTGGCTAGCCACACTCGACCAGATATATGTTTTGCAGTTAATTTGTTGTCGAGATTCAGTTCATGTCCGACCAACATGCACTGGAATGGGATTAAACATTTTCTTCGTTACTTACAAGGAACAAAAGAACTTGGATTGTTTTATACTAACCAATCACAAGAAGGTTTAGTTGGTTTTGATGATGCAGGTTACTTATCAGATCCACACCATGCTAGATCTCAGACAGGTCATGTGTTTACCATTGGTGGAACGGTTATATCTTGAAGATCTATGAAGCAGACTATTGCAGCCACATCATCCAACCATACCGAGATCCTAGCCATAAATGAAGTCAGTCGAGAATGTGTTTGATTGAGATCAATGACCCAACACATCCGATCAAATTGTGGAATGGTCGATGGAAAGGAGGAACCGACCATAATGTATGAAGACAATGCAGCATGCATAGCTCAGCTCAAAGATGGATACATCAAATGAGATGGGACGAAGCACATACTACCCAAGTTCTTCTTTACCCACGAGTTGCAGAAAGCAGGCGAGGTCGAAGTGGTTCAGGTCCGATCCAGTGACAACTCAGCCGACATGTTCACCAAGTCATTGCCAACCTCGACCCTGAAGAAATTATTGCATCAAATTGGAATGAGAAGATTGAAAGATCTTCAGTGAGGTACGAAATAGGGGGAGTAATATACGTTGTACTCTTTTTCCTTAGCTATGGTTTTATCCCATTTGGTTTTCCAGGAAAAATGTTTTAATGAGGCAACACTTAGGGTGTATTACAAGGTTATGACATCCAAGGGGGAATGTTATGAACCAAGTCATGGCCCATCTATTACCGACCCAAGTATAAACCAAGCTCATAGAGGTTTAGTAATCCTAGTCGAGATAGGATTAGGGTTAGCCGACTTTTGGAAAACCTATTATCCATTGGTTTTGGAGATTTTCATTTTTCTATATTTTGGACTATTTTCATTTATGTGTGTGTCGGTTTAAACCTCTTTGTACTCCCTATATATAAAGGGCCCCTTATGACTTATAAATAACACATTCAACATTCACAATTTCATCTATTATTCTCTCTAAGTTCACAACAGTGTACATATTATTTGAAATATAAAATTTTCTGCTGGTATATAATTTAGATATGAAAACATGTGTGCATGTAAATATTCATTTCGAAGATTTAATCACATTTTACATACATTTATAGATTAAACACTTTCTATGAAATCTATACTTTTATACAATATTAAGTTTATGTGCTAAGGTGTTATCTAAGTTTAGAAAATATGTGATAAAATAATAATTTATTTTTATATGTTGATAAGCATTATAATTTTATAATTAGATGATATGATTGTGAAATTAATTGATCCGTTCGAAGCGAGCACATGAGGTAATACTAGTATATTATATTTTGAGTTCAAGGATTTTGTATTTTGATGTTATATATATTGTAATATTTTTCTCTTGTTTAACAAAGGGTCTTAATTAGATGATATGATTGTGACCGGAGCTCAGAAGGCTGATGTGTGTTGGCTTGTTTGGCTCAAGATTATGTGTTGCTGGTCTTCCTGCAGTTGTTTACTGTCGTATATGGCTCTAACGGAGGTGTGGAAGGAAGGCACTTCATCTTGGACAAGTGAAGTCTCGACTAATAACGTGAAGGCATCTTTCAGTTGAAGCTGCAATCCGGTTCTCTGAGGAAGAACATGTGAAGGCTCAAGCTTTTTCGCTTGGTCAACGGGAAGTTTGGGTCTTGGTGGTGAGCACGTTTTGAAGTTCATCATTCGCAGTACCGATGTGATTGTTATATCTGATAGATGAGCTTCTTCTTCAGTTTGGAGGTTTTCTGGATCGTGGTTGGAGCCTCTATCTCAGCCCGAGTTTTCATGGGATTGGATGACTGTTTAAGCAGAACCCGAAAGCCCTGGTTATGGGTCTCTTACCTTGCTTACCTAATCCCTCACAGGATTGCAAAGCCTTAGTCTCTGGTCATCGGGAATCAACCGAGTGGGATTTGCACCAATCGATGTCATGGTGGTTGGTCATGAACAACATTCTAATCTTAAGGCATCAACTGCTCCGAGCTTCACCTCAGTCTCTCTCAAGTTTGTTTATCTTGGTGATTAAGAGATAGTTTTGTAATCTTGTTTTTATAGTGGTAGAATTCAGGTGGTTCAAGAGACGATTTGCTCTGAGTCGTAGAGTGAATTTGTTCTTATAGTGGTTATAAGAGTACCATGGAGTTTGATTAGGTAGCGTAGGATCCATAGACGTGTTCCTAGGTGATACTAGATCGCCTCCATTGTCTTGCAGTTAAATCTCTCCGAGGTCTAATTCGTTTGTAACAAATTTGGTATTGGATAATGAAAGTTGAAGTTGAGCCAAAAAAAAAACAAAGGGTCTTATAGTTGACAACCAAAAAAAGGGTCTTATGGTTATGATCTGTTGAACTTTTTCTGTCTGCCAATTTGTTTATACTTTGAGTTATTCACTCTGATATTCAAACTTTAGAAGATCTAATCCTCAAAATTACATGAGTTGTCCCAGTAACATCATCAGAAACTCGCTCCAGGTATCAATAGGTCCTGGCAAACACCAGTGAGTACAGTCGTTGAAACCTTTCATCCATTGATTTCCCCAGTATGAGTTGGGATGCCCGTCTGGTCTCATTAGCATTGCCCTTGTCAAATCCAAAACCGCAAACTTCTTCTTCTCTAAGCTCTCTACAAGTTTTTCTATCTGAGACGTCCTGATTTCCATTTCCCTACTCTGCAGGTTGATTTCATCAACCCTAAAAGGGTTTCTTCTCCCGCACGCTCCTCCGTCGTTCCAAGACCCATTCTCGAAATGGGAAGGTGAAAACGTCCTTAAAACCGTCACTAAGTTGGCTTTACAGTTGCTACATCCATTGATGTGCTTAAAGGCAGCTGAGAAAACCAGCTTAAACCCTTCTCTCAGGCTGATCTGAGTCACGTTTGGTAAGTTACAGAAGATGCAACCAATTGTCTCATCTCCTCTATGTATATATATTGGTCTGAATAACCAATGACCAGCCGAAACAATAGCAATGTCTGTACTTGGCAGATCTTTCACCCATTGCTTATCCATCTTGTTAATGTCGAGATCATATATTCCGGTTCCGGTCTTGTTAGCGTATGTCCTCTCATATCCCACTACCAGAAACTTAGTCCACGAGGTCGATAGTGTGAAATCATGATTAGGAAAGTGCCATATTCTGTTTCTATCTTCTGCATCCTTGTAGATATCTTCCGGAGTTTCTTCCTACACAGGATCAAAAATAATGAAATTTTATATAACAAGCTTAAGGAGTTCACTACAAGAAAACAAGGTATATTCTGACGGAAATTCCGACGGAGACACATATCCTCGGAATTTTTCGACGAAATACCGACGAAATTCCGAGGAAACAAAAAAATCATGTTTCCTCGGAATTTCGTCGGAAAATTCCGACGAAATTACGAGGAACAATTATTTCGTCGGTATAAAATGAGAAAATTCCGAGGAACCAAATTTCGTCGGTATAAACCGAGGAAATTCCGAGGAAATAAGAGTTAGTCCTCGAAATTTCTTCGGAACATACCTTAGTACATTTCGGATTTGAGGTTTAGGTTTAGGGACAAAACTTTCGTCGGAATTTCCTCGGAAATTACAGAGGAAATTCCGACGAAATGGTTTAGGGTCCTCGGAATTTCCTCGGAAAATACCGAGGAAATTCCGATGAAAAGTGATATTTTGAATCGAAAACATCGTTTTACGGTTAGAAATGAAAACATACAACCAAAAAAACTTTCCTAAATGTCTTAAATTGATTTTCAGCCCAAATATTAATTTATTTTCAATTAATAAACATTTTTCCGATTGTATGAACGAAATTCATACACTTCAAAAGAAACACTTATACAGTTTAATAAACGGGAAGGGGCAATACTTGTAATCGATTTCGATTTTTTGTAATTTAATGGTTTATCCACATCTTTAGATAGAATTCTCAACGTTATGCATTGGACAACTTTGAAATTGTGTAAGAAATGAACTAGGGTTTACAAATTTGATGATTCCAAACCCCAAAACATGTTTTCCTCGGAATTTCCTCGGAATATTCCGAGGAAATTTCGACGAAAAGGAAGTATGATTATCTAATAAGGGGACTTGCGGAGCATATTCCTTTTCCTCGGAATTTCCTCGGAATTCCGAGGAAATTCCGAGGAAAAGGAATATGCTCTGCACAGATTATGATATTTTTTCCGATTTATGGCTTTTCCGAGGAAATTCCGACGAATGTTTTACTATTCGTCGGAATTTCCTCAGAAATTTTATTACCCGGGAAATGGAACCGCCAAAAAATTTCGCGAAAATCAAGTTTACAAATTCCGAGGAAATTCCGACGACCCCTTTTCCTCGGAAATTTTCGTTTCTATTTACCCGAAACCTTTCTTCTTCCCCATTTCTCTTATCTCTCTCTCGATTTCCGGGGAAGCTCTTCTCATTTCCTCCATTATTTCCGGTCTATCTTCTCCATTTCTCCCCAAAACCTATCCCTAAACATGTAAGATCATTATTCCATTCTTTTTGATTCTTTTTGTTAAGTTTTTGAATGAATTTGATGATTTTAGGTTTGGTAGATTGTTGTTTTTGGATTTAGGATTGTTAAGATTTAGAATTGTTAGGATTTAGTATTGTTAGGATTTAGGATTGTTAGGATTGTTAGGATTTAGGATTATATTGTTAGGATTGTTTGGATTTAGGATTGTTAGGTTTATAAATCTATTTTTAGATTTATAAAAATGTTTAAAACATTTTTTAATATTTATAAAACGTTATTAATATTTATAAAACGTTTTTAATATTTATAAAACGTTTTTATATTTATTAATTGTTTTTAATATATATAAAACGTTTTTTATATTTATAAAACGTTTTTAATATTTATAAAAGGTTTTTTATATTTATAAAACGTTTTTAATATTTATAAAAGGTTTTTTATATTTATAAAACGTTTTTAATATTTATAAAAGGTTTTTTATATTTATAAAATGTTTTTAATATATATATAAAAAATTTATATTTATAAAACGTTTTTAATATTTATAAAGGGTTTTTTATATTTATAAAAGGTTTTTTATATTTATAAAACGTTTTTAATATTTATAAAATGTTTTTTATATTTATAAAAGATTTTTTATATTTATAAAACGTTTTTAATATTTATAAAATGTTTTTAATATTTATAAAAGGTTTTTATATTTATAAAACGTTTTTAATATTTATAAAATGTTTTTAATATTTATAAAAAGTTTTTTATAGTTATAAAATAATTTTTATATTTATTGTTAAAAATTAAATTAAAAATACAAAATATATTAAAAATTAATTATTTTAAAAAAAAATAGTTTGCGAATATACCGAGGAAAAAGGTCCCTCGAAAATTTTCGAGGGAAAAACTTCCTCGGAAATTTCCGAGGAAATAGTTTCCTCAGAAATTTCCGAGGAACCTTTTTCCTCGGAATTTTCCGAGGAATTCATTTCCTCAGAAATTTCCGAGGAAGTTTGTTCCTCGGAATTTTTTCAGAACGTCTGACGAAATTCCGACGAAATATGTCTTTCCGACGAGATATTTCCGACGATTTTTTTCGTCGAAATACCGTCGGAATATGTCTATTCCGACGAAACTCCGACGAAATTTGTCGTCAGAATTACGCTGTTTTCTTGTAGTGGTTATATGTCACAAGATCTTCTACAAAGAGTTTGTTTTGTTTTAGGTTTACTATTGATAAGAGGCAAAGAAGAGACTCCATGTGGTTTCTGGATAAAGAATCACCAATAAAACTCATCTTTTTGCCTCGAACAAGATTGAGAAAAGCTTTGGGATCGAATCTTGGGAGATCGCAGCCTTCGGGTTTCCATCGCCATAACAAGAAATCTCCGTTTGGTCGTCCATGTTTGAAGCAGTTCTTCGAGTGGGGTATTGTAGGACAGGTAAAATTTGTGTAGAGAGACCCTCTAGGGTCTCGAACCCAGTGTCCTTTAGACAAGTCACATTCCTTCAAATCTAAACCAACCACAAAAAAATAACAAATATAGTATCACATTAAATTTGTAAAATACTACATCCGTTTCATATTAAGTATTGTTGTAGAGATTTTTTTTGTTATAAAATAAGTGTCGTTTTCGACTTTCGATGCAAAATTTATTAGTTTGATAGTGCAATTTATTTTTCTATTGGTTGAAATATGATTAGGTGTATAGTTGATTGTATTTTTTTATAGAAATATGCAAAATTAATTATTTCTTTAATTCGTGTACACAAAATTAAAGTGACACTTAATATGAAAAAGGAGTATTAGATAGATTTTTCATTGTTATCTAGGTGTTTAATAGCAACTTAAGGCCTTTAGACAAGTCAGGGGCATTCTACAAAGAGATGAAGAGAAACAATCACTACATTCAACAATTCAGGTTTTCATTTTAAGAACACTAAATAATCAAACAAGAACATGATTATATAGCTCATCTCCTTATATATTTTTTCATTTTGAAGATAACTTACGTTTGACGTAGATAACATTGTGATCGTCGATGGGGTGGAAAAGGTTCAGAGGAAAGAAGCAGAGTCTGATGGAGAATATAGTTATACAAAACAATACATATTGAGCCAGCCTTCTTATGGTCATCATTTTCTTAATTTTCGGAAAATCGACAAAGAAGTGAGTACTCATCGTTTCATGTGCATAATTATCTAAGAAGATGTCACGATATAGATGAAAAACTGTTTATATAGTAAACACGTTCATAAAGAGGCCCTCTTTCTTTCATTTTAACTGAATAAAGAGGTTTTTCTTTCTTATAATCTGTTTGATATATCATGACCAAAAGATGAAAAAGAAAGAAAAAAATCTATAGTAAAGGAAGCCAAAAGGGTTGTTTATAACATAAGGTATAAAACAAAGTATTATAGCTACATCATACGCAAAATTAGGAAGCACTTTGTACTATATATAGTAATTGTAATTTACTAATTCAGAAATGTGTCTAAATAACTGAGATTTTGATAAACATTGATTTACAAACAAATCATAAAGTAGTAATTAGTACTATATATAGTACTTGTAATTTACTAGATTCTGAAATGTGTATTAATAACTTACATTTTGATAAACATTGATTTAGAAACAAATAATAAAGTAGTAATTAATTATATATTCAGTTTTACCAATTTACTTTTCTGAAACAACCAATTCATCTTTGATATATTTTCCAATTTGTGCATTTTGCCAAAAAAGCAAATAAAAATGTTTTTAAAACCGGTAACAAAATCAGAAAAGCTTTCAACTCACGGGTCAATATAATTTGACCGGGTTCAATCATATTGAAAAATATCACTATATAAACATGCATTGTTAATTATCTTATACATAAATTACAGATATAGTTGAGTTTAGTTACTACGTAATAAAGTTTCCAATATAATAAATTAGGAAATAAAATTTAAAATGCAAACCAAAACCTTCAATATAAAAGCGTAAATCCTATTATATTTAGTTAAGAAATATAATAATAATTAACAAAAATGATTTTTGGTATAATTTTACAAACAAATCTATTTTTATCCACTCTACACGAATATATTTTTATGTTTATGGTCTAAATTAATATGGTCCGACCGCCGATCTGATCCGAGTTTATGTACACGGGGAAATCATATATTGTTTACATATTTTTGTTTTCTTTTTAATATATAAATACTCTGTAAGCCAATTTCTGAAACAAAAATAAGCATATATGATCATTTCATTCATAATTTCATAATTTGTTCCTTATTTCCGGACACCATAAGCAAGCAGCTTTAGACAGATATATCAACGATAAATAAATGTTAAAATTATTTTAAAAATAATATATGTAAATAGAAAATCATACAAGTAATATATATTATTTTGAGTTCGAGGATTATGGTTTATTACTTAGAGGTTATATTTATTGTAATAGTTTTCTCTTTTTTAAAAGTGTTATTTTGTGATTTAGATCACTGTGACAAAAAATTCAGCGTTACTAACGAAATTTGTCATGAAGCTAGACCATTAGGGTAAAAGGTAAAACGGGTAAAGTGTATTTACAGTATATAAAACTATGATCTAAAATGTACATATTCTATTAAAATAAAAATTACAACATTTCATGTGTGATTTTTATATTGAGTTGTCCGTTAGAAATTTATTTTTAAAAAAGTTGTATTTACCTAATAATATCTATGTATAACCTATTTATTAAATTAAACACATTAAATTAAATCTCTATTTCTTAAATATTGGTTTTATTTAAAAAAAAATATATATATGTCCTTAAATCTTCATTTCATAAATATGTGTTTTATGAAAACAAATTAATTAGATGTATAGAATTACTGGTTATTGGGAAAATATGTCCTTAAAGTATTGTACTTATATCTTTTATAAGAAGAAAAAAAAGTATTGAACTTTCAGATTTTCCAAAAAAAAAAATCAATTCAAATTTAAATAATATACCCTCTTCTAGTATTTTATCCCCCAAAAAATCATTTTAAGGGAATGTTCAATCAAACAACATATCATATTTCAATCAGTCAATGTAAAAATAATCGCCTAATTTTGTTGGTCTTTAGGCTACAAAGGAAACGGAGCCTCATTTCAGAAATCCTTCTTGGTCTAATGGACGCATGGATGCATGATGGTGTTGGTTGTGCTGCACAACTTGTGCATATTTGTTGGTCGTTTTTGTCAGTAGCATTAGTAAGGTACTGTGTAGAATTTCATTTATGTTAAGAATTTCTCGGACTTTTATATTATGTATATATTTATACTATTATTTAATGATGAATTTTAAACTTTCGGAAAATTCAACCAAAAATATAGTATTTCTGCAGAGAATTTTTCAATTGATTTTTTCGTAAAATTAAGAATTCTACAATTAATTATAACTAATATATATGTATATACACAGATATGTATTTGAGAGTTCCGGAACTAGAATTCCCCATTAGGGATGTTAGATGACATATATTGGTTACAAAGATATATATACGTAAACGTAAAAAAGCAACAACGACATAAGTCCCTACATTATTCATGGTGTTGGTATCTTGATTAAAGTGGAACAGTGATACTGAGAGAGACATTTGCAATATTATAAAAACGTGTTTTATCCAATTCCACCGAAATTGTGTGGATATAAGGAGTGTGACGCCCAAAACAAACTCATCCCAACCTTCTTTTTATTTTTTGCTGCACCAGAATATCTATCGTCAAAAACCAACTACATGACTCTCAAAATGGTTCCTCAACGTGGATCACTAGTGAATTGTTAAAACGTTATACAACCCCTTTCTCTTTTTTTTTTGGTAACTATAAAGGTACTCTCTCTCTCTTTTTCTCTCCCCTAAAACACATCAATAGTTTGAAACTAAAGAGAGGATGAGTTTGGCACAAAAATTGCTGATTCTGGTTGTACTTGTATTGCCTTATCATGCTGAATCTGCCTCCATTGTGAAGTTCCTTCCTGGTTTTGAAGGTCCTCTTCCTTTCGAACTTGAAACCGGGTTTGTAAGTTGTACCTTCTAACTTTACATTGGCATAGTGAGTTTAAAGTTAGTAATTAGTAAATTCATCTAAATGAAGGTATATTGGTCTTGGTGAGGAAGAGGAACTACAAATGTTCTACTATTTCATTAAGTCTGAGAATAATCCACAAGAAGACCCTCTTCTTATTTGGTTAACTGGAGGACCTGGATGTTCTTCTCTTTTTGGCCTTGTTTTTGAGAACGGTAAATCTATTATACTCCTTATTTGGCAGAGCATTATTTTGAGTGATATATTTTAAGTGGAAAAGAAATATATAGGGCCTTTAGCTTTGAAGAACGAGGTTTACAATGGAACTCTCCCTTCTTTGGTCTCCACTGCATATTCATGGACAAAGGTACGTACGTAGCAGAAAGTATGCTCATATATGTCGATCACATGTCCAGTTTGTAAATTAAATCTTTACCTCAGATGGCGAACATAATATTCTTGGATCAGCCTGTTGGATCTGGCTACTCCTACTCAAGAACTCCACTTGTTGATAAAGTTAGTGACACAGGTGAAGTTAAGAGGATTCATGAGTTTCTTCAAAAGGTATTTGATTAATAGACATAGGTTCCTTAAACATTGGTTTTAGGCCACATAATATAAATATAAAATAGTTGTCATATTTCTCAAAAACAAAATTAGCTTAGATGGTTAAGCACCATATTTTAGATAGGGTTGAGGCATTTTATCTGTTATTCGTTTCGCTTCGATCCGAAAAAATCCGATATACGTAAGTCTTCGGAGCAAAACAAATATTAAAAATCAATATTCGTTAAAATGAAGCAAATCACAAATACAAAAACTATTATCCCGCTCCGGCTTTTATACAAATAGATGTATATCTATAATTTAAAATATATATAATTTTTAATGTGTAATTTTATATAATTATTATTTTTACTTATAATTTTATTTATAAAACTACTTATAAGAAGGTGTTAGTGGGATATGAATTTTAATGATTGTTAAAATTCTCAAATTCTATTGGTCTTGGTTAGTGGATTATAATTTTTTACCAAAATCTAGTGTTATTGGTTTGATAATTATTTAATGATTTACAAAGTCTATTATTATTCGAAAAGTTTGGTATTTAATGATTCTAAGATTTCTTCAAATCTAGTGTTACTGGGAACTGGATTATAAACAATTTTATTCATAAAACAAAACTTCAAAAATCTTGCATATTTCCTCTAGATTTTTAAAATCACTGAACTAGAATATTTTCAGAAACTTTTTAAATATAAAAAACTCTTTAGAACAAATTCAGCAAATCTCTTGACTTTTAAAATCAAGTAACTCTATATACCCCCCCCCCCCAAAGTCTATTTCCATTAATTAAGAAAATAATATAAAATCTTTATAAAGACAAAAATAAAATATTTTTTATATAAAAAGTTATGGAACATATAGTTTCACTAATCTTTATTTTTTATTTTGTAAAAGATGTTTTCTGAAAACAAACTCGTATATTTTTTTTCTAGATTTACAGGTATTGAATAAAGCGGATGAGATACCGTAAATATCCGTAAATATTAGCAAATATCTGTATTTTTTTCGTAAACCGGATATCCATATTTTCTGAGATAAAGAAAATCGAAAATTAGATATCCGTAAAATACGAAACAAATCACAAATACTAAAAAAAAGTTGTAGTATTCAATTTGTGTCAATCCCTTTGTTAGAGACTTATTTACCTCTTGGTTTGAGCAAGTCCACAACCATTTTTTATATACTCTTTTGATCATTGGTAATTTTAAATATAACTAGAAGGGTCATTATACTCTGACAGGCTTTACCGCTTTAGGCCTCAAAAATGTTTGGGTAACATAGACAAACTTAATTGTCTTTATAAGCATTTGTCTTGGACTAAAGCTCTTGTGTGTTTTGTATTTCTCTTGGTGTGACTTATTGATCGATAATCAGTTTCGTGAGATGTAGGTTTAATTAGATGAATTCGTTATTGTCTTAATTTATTTTCCAAGTTATTCATACACGTTCTGATTTGAACAAAGGATGAACCAACATCTAGACTTTTTTTTGTGTGTGTGTGCAGTGGTTAAGCAAGCATCCACAATTTTACGCCAACCCATTTTACGTTGCCGGAGATTCTTACTCTGGTATGATTGTTCCGCCCGTCGTTCAAGAAATCTCAAAAGGTCCCCCATACAGTTTTCTTTGGATACGGTTATTCGATTTTTATGCTTAATCAGTTTTCTTTAACTTTCTAACAATATATAAACCATGATGCAGGAAATTATTTATGTTGCAAGCCTCTAATAAACTTACAGGTCATTGATATAATACTTTTCGTATTTTCCATTAACGAAAATGTATTTATTATATAAAACTATTCTAAAAAAAAAACAGGGCTATATTCTTGGAAACCCGGTAACGGATACTAAATTGGATCACAACTATGACTATCTTATTCCATATGCTTATGGAATGGCATTAATCTCGGAAGAACTCTATGAGGTATGGTATTTTTTCACATGAAAGTTTTATATTTTGATCCTTTATGAACCAAATCCAAACATTTATATTACGTAAGCCTAAAATGATATAGCAATGTTCAAAACTTATTTTTATTACAGTCAATGAAAAGAATCTGCAACGGAAGTTATGGAAACACAGAATGCTTGAAACTCATTGACATGTACCAAAAGGTACACACTATAGATTGTAACTATTCAGCATTTCTATCTATGGAGTAATAATCATCACTTAGACCATGATTATTGGTGGTCTTTAAGGCGGAGGTCCTTAAAAACAGTTAAGGACTTGTTTTTTAATTTTCAAAGGAAGAGACGTCTTTAACTTTTCCTTTGAAAATTAAGAAACAGGTCCTTAACTGTTCCTAAGGACCTCCGCCTTAAGGACCACCAATAATGTTGCTCTTATTCATATGTTTTTGATTGATTTATACAGTGTACCGACAGATTGAATAAATTCCATATACTACTACCGGATTGCAATAAGACATCTCCTGATTGCGTTGTAAGTAGTAGATATTTCGTCCATCTAGTATCCCTAGAGGAAGTATTTGAACTTATAGGTTTTGGTTAACCTTAGAAAAGAATAACAGTGATCTGTGTACACAACCATCCTTGGCTGTTGACAGTCAAAACTATACAGTCAGATATAATATTCCAAAGAAAGATAATTACAAGGTTGCTTTTGCAGCTATATAAATATTTTCTCCTTGAAAGGTGGGCCAATAACGAGAGAGTTCGCAAATCTCTTCTAGTTAAGAAGGTGTGTGCAAGTTTATTTTAAGATCATTGATAGATTAGTAAGTGAGAATGATTTAAAGAAAACTTTAAAATTCTAAAGGATGATCTATCTTTACAGGGGAGTATAAGGGAATGGAGACAATGTAATTATGATGGTATTTCGTATGATTACGACATTCAGAGCACCGTACCATACCACAAGAATAACAGCATTAATGGTTTTCGATCTCTTATCTACAGGTATGAGTTAAATAAAACCGAAATCAAACTAAAAATGTTTTTATTTTAGTGCAGTTTCTATAAAAGCTAAAAGAAAAACAAGTGAATTTAAATCTTAAACTGGATTAGACACTCACTCCACAAGATTCAATGGGATTATTAAAATTTTAAGTGGTTAATGGTGATTAGTGGTGATCATGATATGACGGTGCCTTTCCTTACAACACAAGCCTGGATAAGATCTCTCAATTACTCCATCATTGATGACTGGAGGCCTTGGATGATAAACGATCAAATCGCTGGGTATATATTATTTTATCTTTAGGTTTTTCTTGTTCATTTATTTTCTGTTTGTATCAAAAGCTCGTCAAAACTCACATAAAAATCATCCTTGCCTTTTTCTTGACAGATATACGAGAACTTATGCCAATAAGATGACATTTGCTACTGTCAAAGCAAGTTTTCTTACTTCAACTTAATATGTTTGCTATCTTTAGGTTACAATCAAAATGTTTATTAATGTTTTTGAGTGTTTTGATTATAGGGAGGTGGACACACGGCAGATTATAAACCAAATGAGACAGTTATTATGTTCAAAAGGTGGATCAGTGGCCAGTCTTTGTAATAGGCCTTTTATGTATTGAAATGATTTGCAAAACAACATGATCAGTTTCATATTTTGTCAAGAGCCATCGACATATACCATCTACATATTTTGTCAAGAGCCACTTGGATCCATATATATCATCAGACAAAGTCAAAGCGCTTGATCATTTGCCCCATACTTTGAGATGCTCCTCCCAACCAGTGACTGCTATTATTCAGTTTGGATAAGTCAAGTACCTTTGATCGATTCACTCATGTGATCTTATTGTCCCTAAAAAGAATGAGAAAACAGTTAAAGACATATGGTAATCAAATAAAAAAAAATTAAGAATCAGTATTGTGATTGATTTGCAAATTTTTCAGTTCTACAAGGTGACCATAAAAACAATATAATATAGTTAAAAATAAAATGTTTGAATATTTGTAACTACTTTATCTAAGATAAGAATGAAAAATAAAAAGAATAGAAAAGTATATCTTATAAATTTAGAAAGTCATATTGTTGTATAAACAGAATTACATGTTTAATGAGTAAATATAATTCCTTATCATGGGAAAAGCTGGATCGAGTTCATCTTCCAAGAAAAGTATTCATTGAACAAGTGGTTTTTCAAAGAGCTTTAGAAATATAAAAATGAACTACAAGTACTGCAATATACCGCCAACATGGATCACAAAACCAGCAAGAACTACTAAACAATAATAGGATAAGTTTAGATTGTTGAGATATGATAGAATCTAGAGTCAATATTTTGTACGTGCTTGTCTCCTATACTTAAGGAAGTAGCCGACTTAACTCTTGTATATATTTGCTCGGTTATGAGCTGATGTCAATAACACAGAAAACGTTTATACCAAACTTGACAAACAATATAAACGGCATTTAAAAATGTACGTATGACGCTTTGCATCATGTTAGAAACAAAGTTTTAACAATTTGATGGATTTGGACAATGCGATTATGTTGGTCTTTCGAATACCATACAACGGAACGGAGTTTCAAAATTACAATATGATATTTAAAAGTATCTGAAAAAACAACTTGAAAATGCCGTTAAATTCTCCTTTAGACGATAGTTTTATACTAATCAATGAGCAGACAAGTAAGCTAAAAAGCTGTTATATCATCAACTCAATGAATTCTATACATATACTGATCATATGGGCCGAGAGCAAAAAAGATAAAACCCCAAAAAGCGCAAGTGGACAGAAAAATGTAGTCATTCTTCGGTATTTGTATCTTGTTTTTTTTTTTTCTTTTGTAATAAATAAACCACCGGAAACTATCGAAGCCGGAACCGGAGCCTCTCACAGGCGTTTACACCATCGAAAGCTCAGTTTATTTACACTTGTTATCTTCTGGATTCTGAATACTAGAAAGTGTGCGACTTACAATAGAAGGAGAACTTGGCACTATGGTCTCATGGGTCTTATCCATCCCTCCACAAACTTGTCTCCGTCCACAATTTCCCGTTTCTAATTCCGCCAATTCTAAATCGAACCTGCTCGTTGATTGTCGTCCCAGGAGCGTCCCTTCACGCTTATCGGTCTCCGTCAAGAGAGAACTGACGGTGAAGACTCTCTGTTTCTCTGAGACAAAGCGTCGAACACCTTCCGTGCAATCCAAACGTGAGTTCTGGGAAGACCCAGATGATGGTAGTGACAGTGAAGACGAAGGAGAAGACGAAGAAGAAGATAGTATCGGGAATGATTTAGATTTCGAGAGTGATTGGGAAGAAGGAGACTCCACAGCCCAGAAGCTTCTTACTACAGACAACAGCTACGAGGAACAGCTTGCAAGAGGTTCTTCTTCTCTTCATTTACTTTTTTTTAAAATTTTGCAGAAGCTGTAACGTATATGTGTTTGCAGAGGTTGAGCAACTTCTTGAACCTGAAGAAAGAGCCATTCTTCAGCAAAACGATAAACCAAACCTTCAAATGATATCAACTGTATGTTTTCAATTGATTTTTGTCTTCAGTGCCTCTTGTATGCATATTGCATTTACAAGTCATTCTCATATCAATCTTATATACTTAATTGTATTAACATATGAAACTTTGCAGAAGAAGTGGAAGCCACTTCAGACTCTTGCTCTGTCAATGCAGATTCAATTAATGGACAACCTCATGGACAATGGACTAGACATTGATAATGTTGACAAGGTTGTTGATCGTCAGATATGGTTTCTAATCTTTACAGTATCATTGACTGAATCTCTAACCAACAGGACGGCCAAACTGCTCTTCATAAGGCTGTCATTGGTAAAAAAGAAGCAGTGATTAGTCATCTTTTGAGGAAAGGAGCAAACCCACACGTTCAAGATCGAGTGAGACGAACTTGTTCGGTTCCATATACTTCAAAATCTATTTGAGGAAGAAGGTTCAAACTTTTCATAACAGGATTGTTCAAACATGTAGGATGGTGCATCTGCCCTTCACTACGCAGTTCAAGTTGGAGCCTTGCAGACTGTAAAACTGCTGATCAAGTACAATGTAGACGTTAATGTTACAGATAATGTCAGTAGCAACAAAAAAAAGCTTATCCAAGCTATTATTTTTTTCAGATTTAGATTTGATTTGAGATCTGAGGAAGCTTTCTTTGTTTTACAGGAAGGGTGGACTCCTTTACATATCGCTGTACAAAGCAGGAATCGAGACATTACAAAGATCTTGTTGACCAATGGTGCTGATAAGACAAGAAGAACAAAGGTTTTAATGGCTATACTATATCAAGCAAAGCTGAGAGGCTATATGATATGTTTTTGTTCGATAACCACAGATCAATATGTTTTAATGCGTTTTGCCGTGTTTCTACAGGATGGGAAAATAGCTTTGGACATGGCTCTCTGCTTTGGAAGAGATTTCAAGTCATATGATCTGGTGAAGCTGTTGAAGATCATGCCCACTGACGATATATAGAAATAATTGGTGAGCTTTTGAATGATCAGGTTAGAGATTAGTAAACTGGGGTTGCAGTTACATGGTTTGTTTGTACTCTAATCCGCTTTAAGTGATAGAAGACCCGGTTGAGTTTGTAAGTTTTGTAATACTACTGTTTGAATTTGTTATAAAATCAAAAACCGTTGAAGAAATATCTTATACTTAAATACATTTTCCCTGGAAACTCTCCATTCACTTATCTATGACATTACTACCAGTGTCTATCTTTAGGTTTGTACACACAGATTATGAAAATAATTAATTTTGTATATATTTTATATAAAAATACAATTACCTATACACGTAATTATATTTTAACTAATAAAAAAATAAATTGCAGAATAAAATTAAGAAATTTTACATTGAAAACTGAAAACAATACTTATTTTGTAACGAAAAATTTTCTCTACAACAACAATTAATATAAAACAGATGGAGTATTAATTATTTACCCACTCGAATCTTAGCTACCATTAATACATGTAAAGTCATGTTTATCCACGGTCTCTTATGATGAGATTATTAATTTAATTTGACTCTCTTTTTTTTTCAAAAAAAAAATTTTTGGCTAAGAGACGACTCTTAAGTCTCTTATTTAAAAACGGTTCTTAGATTTTATTAGTTAAAAATCAAAAAACTTTTTTTAGAAAAATTAAGAACTCCTACTAAGAAACCTCCAATAAAGATGCCCTAAGCGTTCCAAAACATCAAATTGCATACTTGATTGATTGCTGGAGAATCTCTTCATTAGCATCTGTCTGTTTCAGTAACTAGTGGAGTATATTTGTATCTTGGACCTCTAAATTGCTAATCATTTGACTTTTTTTGCTACTTCTCTTTTTTTTTTTTAAGTTAAACTTTGAAGTCTTAAGCTTTCTTTTAGATACTTTCCAATTTGCACAAGAACATACGTACGAAGTTTATAGTGCTATTAGGGTTTTATCTTCACTTGTATTCATGACTACCAAGGGTTTGATTTAGTTGTTGACTTTTGGGAAATTGATAGTATGAACTGGTCTATGTTGTGCATGATATCGAAACTTGACTAAAAATCTTGGAACTTGGTTTTGGCATTAATGATAGAAGTGAAAGCATGAGAGAGGGGTTCATAGTATTTGTGATGACGATTGGTTTTTCGGTAAAGTTTTTGGGAAACTGAAAGGGTTGTTTCGGTTTATTGGTGTGTGACTTTATAAGTGCTGAAGATGACTCTGTGATTTCTTATTAACCTTTGAAAAGTTATCTTCGGTCTTCCATCTAATTTTGAGTAGGAATGGCTAAGAGTTCTAAGGAGACTAAGTTCACTTTGAAACTTGTCGTTGATGAGGAGAACAAGAAGGTTGTCTTCGCTGAGGCTTGTAGGGACTTTGTTGATGTGCTCTTTAGTCTTCTGACACTGCCTATGGGCACCATTGTCAGATTGCTTGAGAATCATCGAAAATCTGAGCCTGTGTCTGTTGGTTGTTTTAGCAACCTGTATAAAAGTGTAGTGGATATGGGGATTGATGATTTTGAGACTGAAGCATGTAAGCAGATGCTTCTTTATCCGAGGAGCTTGAGGGATGTCGAGTGCAAAAGGCTTAAGCTCAACTTACACCCTACTGATGGCATCAAGTTGTTTTCCTGCAGTTCTTTCTTAAGCTGTAAAATGTATAGTTATTTTAGCACGTCTAGATGTAAATGTGGAAAGTTGATGAACGAAGAGACCCCGTGTATAGATAAATCGGTAGACAACAATATACAAGATGGAGTATTTGTTAGAGCGAGGTCTTCATTCATCATAACTGATGACTTGAAAGTGGCAGTTCGATCCACTAACCTTGTCTTGAGAAAGCTCAACTCTGTAGGCTGTGGTGATCTTCGTAACGTTGCAGAAAGGCTTGTTGAAATCGATTTAGACGAGGTATGTTACTCTTTGCTCCATCTGAGTTGTAGCTACCAGGAATAAGCTCTGCTTCAAATCTTGTTCTCAATATGTCATAATCTTTATAAAGGTCATGACTCTGCTAGAATGCCTCTTCTCCTCAAATGCTCCTTTGACGGACACGTTCCTCAACAAGCAAAGCCCAAAACGTGTGATGAAAATATGCAATACGCCAAGTCCACATATTGAGTCAGAAATAGAAGCTGGACCAGAAGAAGTAAATAACTTTTAGTGCAATCGTGAGGAAACACGATATGAAGATTTTTTATGTTGAATGCGAGGAAGACTTTGTTGATCTTCTATTCACTTTTCTTGCTCTTCCTCTGGAATCTGTATTGAATTTATCTGGTGACATCTCCATTTTTGGGTGCATTGGGAACCTGTTCAAAAGCTTTAAGGACTTGATTGCTACGCAAGTTTCAACATCGAAAGTCTTGCTCCCACATTACTATCGATGTCAGAAGCAGTTGCTCAAATATCATCACTGAGGAATCTCTGCCCTTGATGAGAGCCATCGATAAGGAACGTGTGGTTGTGATTGACCCAAAATCTCCTGGTGGTGACCAAGCAACTAAAGGTAGGGGATTCGTGAAGAGAGACGCAAAGTTTATAGTATCAGATGATCTGGTCATTACACCGATGCACACCAGCTCAGCCTATTGCATACTGAAGAAGTTGGAGGATCCAGCAAAGAATCTACAGGTGCAAGAAATAAGCATCAGCAAGACACAGGTATTCCCATATATATGTATCCTTTTTATCAAGTAGAAACATGTACGATTCTTCTAAATATTTCGTTTTTTTTAAATGTAATCCAGGCAGCAAGTTTGTTGAGAGCTTCCTTGATGACATCTTCTGCACTGAACGCTGCATTATGGAACTCCACTTTGAAGAAACCCAAGGAAGAGATCTGAAGACAAACTTGATATAGTGAACCTACTCAATTATTAAGATAACCGGTCAATAATTATAAAACACACACAGCAAACCGGTCAGTGACCTCATATAACAAGATAACCGGATCCTCCATTTACCAAAGCTTTTAAACTACCCCGTGATTGGTGGTGGACTGTACAGAAGCGCGTGGTCTTCAATTTCTCACTCTTTCTCCTACTTCTTCCATTAAATCTCACCGCCTCTCACTCTACTGAAGCTAAGGTCTCTATCTCCTTCAACAATGGCCAAACTCATCATCTTCTTCTTCCTCTCTATATACTTCTCCTTACTATCTTCCGCCGTCGAATCTCGCCTCTCCACCGACTTCTACTCCAAATCATGCCCTAGATTCCTCGACATTGTCCGCGACACCATCACCAACAAACAGATCACCACCCCAACAACCGCCGCCGCCGCACTCCGCCTCTTCTTCCACGACTGTTTCCCCAACGGCTGCGACGCCTCCGTCCTCGTTTCCTCCACCGCTTTCACCACCGCAGAACGCGACTCCTCCATCAACCTCTCTCTCCCCGGAGACGGATTCGACGTCGTGATCCGCGCCAAAACCGCTCTCGAGCTCGCTTGTCCCAACACCGTCTCTTGCTCCGATATCCTCGCCGTCGCCGTCCGCGATCTCCTCGTCACAGTCGGCGGACCTTACTACGAGATCTCCCTCGGCCGTCGCGACTCTCGCGTCTCGAAATCGTCGCTCATCTTAGCCGATAGCCTCCCTCTTCCTTCTTCTCCGATCTCGAAGCTCGTCGAACAGTTCACCTCCAGAGGATTCTCCGTTCAGGAAATGGTCGCTTTGAGCGGGGCCCACACCATCGGGTTCTCGCACTGCAAAGAGTTCACCAACCGGGTCGCCCGGGTTAACGATACCGGGTATAACCCGAGATTCGCTGACGCGTTGAGGAAAGCTTGTTCGAATTACCGAAATGACCCTACGATCTCCGTCTTCAACGACGTGATGACTCCGAACAAGTTCGACAACATGTATTTTCAGAACATTCCGAAAGGTCTCGGGTTGCTCGAATCGGATCATGGGTTGTACTCGGATCCGAGAACCCGACCTTTCGTTGAGCTATACGCGAGAGACCAAGCTCGCTTCTTTAAAGACTTCGCCGGAGCCATGCAGAAGCTGAGCGTCTATGGCGTTTTGACCGGACGCCAAGGAGAGATCCGGCGAAGATGCGATGCAATTAACTAAGAAGTTTCACTTTTAAACTCGGAGATTCTTCATTGTTTTGTTTTGTTTTTTAATTTAAATTTTGGTGTGTTTATTATTAGAGGATAGGTTTGAGATTTGGGTGAGATTTGATTGTTCATGGTGCTTGTTATATATTAGTTTTTCGGTGATGTGACAATAATGTATAATTTCTTGTTGATGTGTTTGTTAATTCTTGTTGATCAAGAACCTCAACAAAAGCAGCTTACTCTCTTCTATGTGGCATTTGCCTGAAAGCTAGCTTATTGTTGTTCCTGTTCAATCAAACTTTCAGACCGAATCCTTCAAAGCTTTCCGACATATAAGCACAATCTGATACATCACATAAGCATAAACCCGAGGAGTCTTCGGGGAAACCTCCTTACTGTAAGCTCAGGTAGGTTGAAGTGTTTAATGACTCAATTTGTTGTGCAAGCAAACAAAGAAGATTGTAATTTTGGAGTACTAATGTGACACCAAAGAAAAAGGAAAGAATACACTCGAAGGTATGTAAATATTCAACTATATATTTAAGAAGACCTAAACACGTTTATACTATTCGTTTTTACAGGGATTAGAGCACTCAAGAAAAAGAACCGGAGTTTAAGGTGTTTGTGGGTGATTTTTTTGTGAGAAAAGCAATTGTTGTTGCTAGAGAATATTTTGGGTTGTTAGAAATTAATCAGTCGTGATATATAAATTAAATATAGTTACATAAATCTGATTGAACAAGACTGTTAATAAAGAATATCTTGAGTAGTCAAGAATTAGTAACTTGTGATATATATCGTGTGTAGTCACATAAATCAGATTAAACACGATTAGTAAGTTTGCTCAAATAATTTGATGATGTCAGGGTGTTCCAGGTCCAAGTGTAGATCTTTCGTCACTGCTAAGATCACTCGATAAGATAACTAAAAGCACACAAAAGTTAAAAATAAAGTCCTAGTTTCCACAAAGTTAGACTGACATAAGTGCCTCCCTCAGACTTATTTCACACAATATCTGGTGTGAAAAAGAATCAAGAAAGGTCACTTTGTTTTTTTTTTCCGAGTCATTTTCCTGGCAGGGAACAACCTCAGAGAACAGGGTCACCTTGTTCTCCTGAGTTGCCTTGTTCTCCAAATTTGGCAACTCGTGTTTTTCTTGTTTAATCCTGAAACTAATAAAAGCAAAAACAAAAATCAGTAACAATGAAAACCTAAATTATATACACACTTACTAGTGGGTTGCCTCCCACTAAGCGCTTAGTTTAAGTCATTAGCTTGACTTGGTGATAGGATTTAGTCAAGTTGAGCATGAGCGCTTGTTCCAAAACAAGTTCCACAATCAGACATATTCAGCTTCAAAACTCTACTCAACAACCCTTTTACAACAGCTTCCCATTTCTCTTTCAGCTCATGTGTGAGAATTACTCTGACTTTAGAGAATGGTTTAGAGGAGCCTTTGCACTTTACCTCATACTCAACGGAGTTCTCATCACACATGTGAGGTGTCAAAGTCATTGTAGGGTCACCCTTGACCCTTTTCTTTTGAACCTTTTCTTTCACTTTTGTATACCCACTGATTTTCTTGGTATCAGTGTGAGGATCTCCATCCAAGACCAGCCGGCTCTCACCTTTATCACTAAGCTCCCTTTTAGGATCAACTTTCATCTTATCTCCACTAACCAATGCGATGCAAGAGGTGTGCAAAGTAGGGAACCTGAGGGGAATAACCTTATAGAAAATCTTCTTATTGATGTTGGAGAAGGATACTTTCTTATTAGGCATATCGATGATTGCTCCCACTGTAGCCATAAATGGTCTCCCAAAGATCAAAGGCATCTCATTGTCCTTGCTTATCTCAATAACCTGAAATTCAGTATGCATAGCACAGTCCCCAACTTTGATAGGAATGTTATGAATGGTACCATAAGGGATTGTTATGGAAGAGTTTGCAAAAGCAAGAGTCATCTGAGAACGCTCAACATCAACATTACCCACCTTATCTACAATCGCCTTTGAGAAAAGATTCACACTAGACCCAGAGTCACAAAGAGCTTCTTTGAATTCAACTCTTGCGATGGAACATGGGAAAATAAACTTTCCAGAATCATCAAGCTTAGGCAATACCTTGGGTTCTGACCTCAATTCTTCGATAAAGAGTGCTTCAATTTCCTCTTTAGTCTCTCTATAGTTTCTGAAGAACATATGCAATGAACGAATCTCCCAAGCATGTTCAAATGAGATCTTTTTAGGAAATCTTCTCACCATCTTCCTAAATCCAGCCAATTGCTTTGCACTAATGGGATCCATCAGATGTTTAGGTGGAATTGGATAGGGAATCTTAGGAACATAAACTCGAGCTGGTGGAGTCTCAACAGATTCACTGGGAGCAGTCACTTCAGAGCTAGCAGGGTGCGTTGATCTCTCTTATGCGCTCAAAGCAGTTTCAGCAAACAACTGCTTTGTTGCGTTACAATGCTCAACCCTAGGATTTTTATCCGTTTTTCCACGGAGCGTCTCTTGCTGCCTATTGACACTTTTAGTTGTGTTAGCGAGAGCAATGTCAATATGGCGCATGTGGCTGCTCACAGTGTCATACTTAGTATTCAGCTCAGTGAACATGTTGTCAATCCTGTTATTGTTCTCTGTGGTATCTTGGTTAAACGCCTTAACCTGAACTTTTTGACTCTGGAGCAGCTGATGTATCATATTCCCTAAGACCTTGAGCTCGTCCTGTTGTTTGCTTGATGCTGCTTGCGCAGTTTGCTGATTGCTCTGCTGCTTCTGTTGGTTCTGGTGTTGATCCTAGTTCTGGACACGGTTCTAGGACTGACTAAAGATGAAGGTCTTTCCTAGAAAATTCTGTGGAAACCCTCTTTGCTGAGCAGCACTTTGAGCTTGATTGTTCTGGGTTTGATCCTCAGGGTTCTTTACGTTGTTGCTCTGGTAAGAGAGCAAGCTGGGGTTGTTCCTATTATTTGAATTCTGGTAGTAGTTCTTGTTCTGAACATACCCTTGACCGTTGATGTAGAGCACTTCCTGGTGATCATCTCCTTTTTGTCCATCTTTTGCGGCCTGGTCCTTAGCTATCTGCTCAGGTGTAGCTTCTTCCATATACAAGACTTGACCTTTGTTGCTCTTGAGGAGCAGATCAACCTTGGCAGTGAGTTCATCTTTCCATTGAGCATCAATGTTGTTGATTTTTTGGAGCGATCAGTTTCTGAGTTCTTGTTGGTCGAGCTATTAACCATGTTCTCTATCAGCTCAAACGTTCCTTCAGTAGTTTGCGTCATGAAATCTCCCTTACTCGCAGAGTTCAAGGCATTGCAGAACTCCCAATCTGCTTCTTGCTTAATCTCCACCATAACCACCTTTAAGCAGATTTCTGTCTCTCCTTTTCTCTCTGGATTTTGGCAGAGGTTTGCCTTGTGTTTTTGACTGATTAATTTCGTCCAGAGGGTCTTATATTTATAGGTAAGGACGTGGGTAACTGTCTCTGGGCGAACAGGCACGAATTAGGGGCACAAACTGCCCAAAACTGCCAAACTGCTCATTCCCACCCTTTCTGCCCAAAACCGCCCAACTGCCCTTTTTGTGCGTGTGGGCTTCCTGGTACAAGGCCCATTCGTCCTCCTGGAGCCCTGGTTCAATTGCCAAGGCCCACGGACCCTTGCTGGATCAGGCAAGACCCATCCAGACCCATAACCGCCCATGACCCGTCCACACCGGCCGGACCAAAACACTTCATCGAGCTGAGATGAGCTGACCACTAGCTGCTCCAACTGAGTGAGCTAGTCCATCAGCTCCAGCTAGCTGACCTTCCTAGAGTGAGCTACCACTGAGCTACTCCTAGCTGGTTGAGCTCCTTCCAGCTGGTCTGAGCTTCATCCGCGCATCGTTCAGCTGTCTATACTCTTGTCCAGCTACCTTAAGTTTCCCGGAGCTACCCAAAACTTACCCAGAGCTTGGTTGAGCTGCCTCAAGCTGTCCTGAGCTATTTTGAGCTTCTTCCTTACACCTCCCAGCTGCATTAAGCTCATTTCCAACCTTTCCTGGTTAAGTCTCAGCTTCCTGATGCACTTAACCTACTTCCCGGACCATGATACCTCATGGTTAGACCCTAAGGCCTTGCTGGTACGTTTTCTTGTACCATGGTCCGTCCCAACGATCCTGCCTAGGATCAGGGACATGACAGTTCATGCAATCTATAACACGGTTAATGAATAGATGAAACCCTAGATCTAACATAAAGTGATCAGATTCATGCTGGCATTGAGTTACGTTTAGAATAAAGGCCATCAATGAACATACAACTTTTTTGTGCATAGCTTAATAAATCCAACACCTTAACACCCTAAACTAACAATATCAACTACTCAGCAATCATGGCAATAAATACAGTAAGAAATACTGAATAATATTCCATAAATCGAAATCAAAAACTAAAAATAGGGTTCAAGAAATCTTTTCAGAATCGCGAAAACAAGGTGAAGATTCTTCTCTCTCTTACAAAGTACTAAATCTAATAGAGTTTTAGCTAAAAATATGAAAGAAAATTGAGCTGAAAGAGTCTCCCTCTAATAATGGTTGTGTCCCTCTTTTATAAAGCTTTTGTGACGGTTGGAAGGAGGAAGAAATAAAATTAGGGCAAATCCCAAAAGATTCTGCAGTTCCTAAAATATCTCATGCGGGAATCAAGATTCTGCTTGAACTCTGGGGTTGTTCTCCATGACAGAATTCAAATTTTCTATTTTTCTTCATGTTTCCCTTTAAAGTTCCACAACCTCTTTTGTACCTAAAATGTCTCAAATAAAGCTGTAAGTATCCTATAATCATATGAGAAAGATCAAGAAATTACAACCAAAGTATGCTAAAAACACACTATCAGTTGTGTTTCTTTACTTCATCCTTTTACTCTACGAAAGCATGATATATATGATAAAGTATGTGTATTTATGATTTGGAGAATAATAGAAAGTTTTATATATTAAAAGCTTCTAAAACATTAAACAGATGAGCATTGTTCTTCTTGTTGAGAGACTTTGTATGAATCTCTCAAGTTCTCAAAATTTTTTTATTCTAATATTATTATTTTGTGAGAGATTCATCTAAAGATTTCTATTGTGAATGCTTTTAGTTAGCTAATAAGAATTTGAGTTTCTTCTTATGTCCATAATCAACTTTTGATGGGACATTATACCGTGTTATATTAAGATCAGTTAAATGTTTAACTTTTTGAAATGAAAATAATTTAATTCTGACTAAAAATATTTTATGATAGCTCTAAAATTTATGTTATCACAAACATAACATACGATAGTTAAAATAACCAAAATATGTTTTATTAAAATATTGAAAGAAATTATATTCATAAAGTTAACTAATCAAAAATGTTATTTATTTTTATTATTTATTTATATATCTATATAAAATATATAATTATAATCTGTACTAAAATTTTTTTTTGTCATTTTACTTTTTGAGTTCATTTAGTCAAAAAAAAAATCTTTTGAAAGATATGCCCTTTATATTACTAGGTGAACATTTCCTTCTTCGACTAGATCCTCGGCATTGGCATCAAAGGTATGTTCCCTTCATAATGGCTGGTTCCATATCTATCATCTACCCGAGAAAGTGTTTCATCATTTGATCCTAGAGAATGCTCTCATGCATGTTTGCGTTCAGACTACTGCAGACAAAATGACCAACTACGCCCTTTTCATTTTCAAGTCTCGTCATTCTCATCTCAAGTTTTGGTACTTACTCCTGACTAAAACTATGCTACATGTGATGCAAATAATTGAATAGGTCCAATCAGATTGATACTATCAACTTTACTATTCCTATGGAGAATCAATTCCATCTCTCAAGGAAATAAAAGTCTTTCCTTTACAACTTTTTTCAATTGTTTCTTTTCTATTTTCTTAAAAGCAAAAGATATACGAAAATAAGGATGGGATTTAAAAAAAAAAAAAGAAGCCACCCAACCAAATTGCCAGAAAATACAAGAATCTTCCACCCCAGCATAAAAAAAAGTTCACAAAAGAAAAATCTCATCTCCAACTAATTACAACCCCCAAACCTATTATTTAGAAAATACTTTAAAAGGCAAAGAAAAAGTTTCAAATCCACAATTAAAATTAAAATAAGATTAAAATTAAAAAGAAAATAACTTTCGAGTTAAAACTCGGACGAGTTAACACGCGACTTCTCACCGTCGCCACCGAGTCGATGCTAGCTTTGACTTACACTACCGGAGTTTAACAACTCTTCCCAATCAATCTCCTCATTCTCCGGCGAAGAATCATCTTCCATTTTAGCTCTCATCACTTCCAAAATCCGTCTCGCCTTCTGCTTCGCTCTCTCTCTCCCACTCCTCTCCACTTTCGTCAGCTCCTCCACAGCGTTCGCCGCCATAGCCAAACCCTTAAACCTCAACCCTCCGTCGTGACTCAGCCCATACAAAACCGCAACACAGCTCTCCCGAGTCGACTCAGTAACCTCCCTCGGCCCTCTCATAATCCCAACCATACACTCCACAGCTCCCGAGTCAAGCAAAGCTGGTCGACTCACCGGACACGAAGCCATGTTACATAAAATCAGCAGAACACGACCCATCGTCTGTCCTAACTTGGCCATGTTCAAAAGCACCTGAACAGCTCCGAGCTTCACTAGCTTCCCTCGGTTGCTCTGCACGAGAGAGAGGTGATACAGAGCAAGCGCCGAGTCATGCCGAGTCAACTCAGTCCCAACTCGGATCAGATGGAGCAGCGGCTCCAACGCTCCGAGAACACCGATGGCCGTCTTGTTCTCGTCCTCGAGAGCCAAACTGAAAATCGCTCCGGCGGAGTGTTCCTGCGCCTCCGACGAACCGCATTTGAGAACGTCGATCAACGGCGGAACGATTCCTGACCGTACGATCTTCACTTTATTAGATTTCACCAAAGAGAGATTCACAAGAACCGCCGTGGCGTTCACCTGAACCGTCGCGTATCTCGAGACGATAAGTGACCTAAGCGCAGAGATTAGCCTCGCGGTACATAGACTGATTCTAGAACCTTCGTCGAGCCTCGTGACGCGTCTGATCGAAATCAAAGCTTCTTCGATCTCCGAGATTCGATTGCTCTTTAGCTTCACGAGTAAAGCTTCTTCTTCCGGGCTAGGGTTTGGCTCTAGAGATTCGATCTCTGCAGATGAAGGTGACGAGAAGCAGCTAGGCCGAGTCGCTAGCTGTAGTGTACGGCTCGAGGAGGCTACCGACTCGTCGGAGCTCGAATTGAAGTAGTTAGGTCTCCGGTCAAGCTCCGTCGCAGCGTGGTCGAGTCTCACCGAAGGTTTGTCCTTTATCGCTTGGATTAGCTCCTTCTCCGATATCGAAACTTTCCGGCTTCGTCTGTGAGTTTTCTCCATTAACGAGAAAACAAGCTTCTCCGCGGCGGCGTTATCGAGCGGCTTCGGCGGCGGGAAACTCCGGCGGTCACACCAGCTTAGAATTGCGGATTTTAAGGCGAGGTTCGGTATGACGGTGGTGAAATCCGGCGGCGAGTTTGGGAGTAAAGGGTTTGGAGTAAACCCAAGGGTTTTAGAAGCGATGACGCAAGCTCGTTCGTAGGAGTGACCGGAGGAGACGATGACTGGGTCAGCCATTAAGGAACCAGAGATGGGACAGAGAAACTCCGCCGGGATCTCTGTTTTCGACGGCGAACTGTTGTTGGATTTTGAAGAAGAGGAAGATGGAGATCGGGATAAAGAGATTCTCCATTTGGATTTACCGGCGAGAGATTCTCGTCGGGAAAGGCTGTCACTTTTGTCGTGGTTTGAGTGGAGAACCATGAGCTTGATGATTGGTCGTTGAATCTCCATTAAAGATTGGATTTTTCGGAGTGGAGAGAGTAGAATTGTTGTTGTTGAAGAAGAGGAAGAAGACAAGCCATGAAAAAAAAAACTTAAAGATGAGATTTTTGTGGGGGAGAGAGATTTGACAAAACAGAACAGAGAGATTTTGGGAGGGAAGTTGTGTTTGCTTGTTGTTCTTGTTAAACTTGTGGACTTGGTCATGTTGTATCATTATTACTATGGTCATGTTTTTTTCTGATATTAATTTTATTATGTTAAAATTTCAAAGATTTTAGTTGGTAAAAGTGAAGATACGTCCTTTGTGGGAGAGTTATTGATTGGAGAATTTGTCTTTGATTTGAGCTTTTGTGATTCACATGTGTGTTTTTAACTGAATTATATACAGAGCATTAATGATGTTTGTCATCAATTAGAGAGTATTATTCATCTAGATTTTCTAAGAATAATTTAGATTTTTGTTAAGCATCCCCTTATTATTAAAATAGAAGCAAAATAAAAGAGAAATCTTCAAATTGTACTATATTTACGGACTGTCACTGGCTGACGTGTCACGATGAGAGAGCTTCTCAGTCTCCATTTAAAAATATCCACGCCCACTTAGTGTATTTACAAAAAAATGTCATTGGACTAACTTTAAAGCATACTTACAGCAAACCTTATAAATTTGTATATCCCATAGTATTATCAATTATGATAGCACGTATGAGCTGGCACACATACGATTGCAGACGTACATTCCCTTATCTAATTCTGTGCAGCAGTTGGACATATCATATATATATGGGTACGAAGATGAATTCTCGAACATATATATTGCTTTAAAAAAATAAAAAAAAATATATATATATATATGTATGAAGTAAGCAATATTTTGACTCAATATTTTTTCAAGATATTAGTACATATATCCAAAAACTAACAATCTAAATGCAACTTTATTATAGTATAGAATTTGTTTTTGTTTATATTTTAATACATCGTATGTTCATAAACATGCATAAATCATATTTATAATATGAGACCAAAACTAATGAAAGAGTTATGTACCTAATACAAATTACTACACTGGAATAACTTAAACTTCGACCAATCATAAAACTATACAATATTCTAAACTACATATATGTTCAAAACTATTAAATTCAGTTACAATAAGAATTAAAATCGACAGTCATTTAGGAAAATATATTAAATTTCTGCAAACAAAGCATCATCTTTGATTATATCATTCTCTCACGCAAAATATATATTCAATTCATTGATTTATATACGCATATTATAGAAAGTTATGTGTCATTTTGTGTTACAAGACAATCCTTATTTTCTTATAAATATTTTTTGTAGTTACTATATATTTTGTTTCCAATATTATAAACGGAATCCTTAATATACAAGTCAAGTGCTGTCATAACATATTCAACAAGCAAATTATTAATAACCAAAATCATCGGAAGAAAATCAATTCATTCAATGTCGATTGCCAATTACTCATATATACAATTAATGGCATAAATTTCTTGCTTTGAATATTAATAACCAATGTTTCTACATTACCTTTTCTTTCGAAGAATAAAGATTTTACATTGCGATTACCCATTACACATGTTTCTATCCCAACTTTCTATAAACTATCTTCAAAACTATTAAGTATATTTTGTTATTTGTTACGATAGCCTAACCCCGCGCAAGGCGCGGATCTTATCCTAGTACAACCATATTTCTAACTCTTCGGTAGGAGATATTAAGTGTTTAAATTCAGATTAATGTATTGTACTGTATTTATATCTCTAGTATTGCAAGTTAGTAGTTATAGGAGATAACTACTACAGTATGATGTTCAATTTCTTTTTAAAATATTTCTTATAGCAAAGAAAAGTATCTACTGAAATGGAAGCTTATTATCATGTGTATATAAATATATAATTGTAACAAGACTTTGTGTTAAGAATATAATAACCCTTGCTCAGTAAGTATATTTGTCAACAATCTCAATTACTTCTAAGAGAAGAGGAGTTATACTAATATGATGACACTCCATTCCATTAGTTAAAGCTACTGGTTCCGGGTCAAACTGAGATAAATCTAAGACGTTAATGATAGGTGATTGTGTGTAAGATGAGCATGCTAAAGGATGATTTAATTAATTTTTCATGTTGAAGCAATTATGGGTGTTTTGCTTTATGCAAAAAACACTGTTTTTAACCAAGAACAATACTGTCGTTTTCAGCTTTATGAATGTTCAAAAAGTTTATACTTTTTAGCTTTTTTTTTCTGCCTTTTCCCTTTGTTTCTGGGAATTAATTTTGTTTTCGTCCTCCATGACATTGACATATATTGCTCTAGTTTAGTATTTTGTTACTAGTATATATATAAGATTTTATTAATAGCATATGTTTTGTGGGTACCCTTTAATTTGGAAAGAGCTGTTTATACTCTTCAGATCTCTCTGTTATTGTAAAATGTTTATTTATGGAAAATTCCCCCGAAATACCTAACCTACTTTACATTTGCCATGATAATATAACAATATTTTCACAATAGAGAACATAGCAAATTATATATATATATATATATACAATTATAAAATATTTTAATAATAAATATAAATTAATATATTATTAATCAAATAAAAAAATAGATAGTTAAATGTTCAAAATTTTAAACCAAACCAATTAAATGATACAAAAAGTAATTTAATTTTTAAATTATCAATTTATTCACATTTAATGTGATAAAATATCTAAGTTGAAAGACTGATTGTTGATTTATTAGGTTAATTAATAGATTAATTTATTTATAGTTATTTATCTTATATAAAGTAAATAAAATCATATTTATTATATTTATATACCAAAATAAATACAACTATTAAATGTAATATAATTTTTTATTCTTATAAAATATAAAATAAAATTTTATTGAAATTCAAATAAATCTAAATAAATTGATACATAAATAGTTAAAATAAATTATAAACAATAGTTTTTATAGTTTTAGTTTAAACCAATAAAAATTGAAATCTAAAAACTATATGAATTAAAATAAAAATTATTTTCAAAATTATTATAATTTCACAATGCACAGGAAGCCTCCTAGTATTTCTGTAAGTAAGTAATAAAGCTTCAAATGATTGCATAATAAATGCAGTGTAAATATATGGAGAATTTTAAGTTTACCACTTTTGTTTTACCACTTTTTATTTTTACCTTCGTTAAAGAGACATTTTCAAAAATATCCTTTTTAAGAGGTAAATTTTTTTTAAATTAATTAGAATCATAAATTTTACATTCATAAATATTTCCTCACCCCCACACCACCCCTTAACTCTAAACCCTAAGTTTTAGATTAATTAACCGAAGGGTTATAAATGTGTTTTTTCCTCTTAAAAACAAAAATAAAAGTGATTAAAGTATTTTTGAAAAGTGATATAAGAAAATTGGTATTTTTGATAATTTCTCTAAATAATACGCAGAATCATATGTATTTATTTGTCATGATATCTTTTTATATTATTTATGATAAACAACTACATACAACATACTTGTACTATTTTCCATAACAATTGGATTACAATACTTTGGAACCCTCATAAAACGTACATTCTGGAAATTAAACCCCAAACTCACTATAAAAACCTTTAAACATTGATCACTAGGCTAAAGTGTTTTCCACTAAATATGTTTGTTTAGTTTATTTCAATGAGTTTCAAAATTACACAAAATTTATGCTTGATTACTGTTTAATATCTATTTTTTTATTTGCGTCATCCATTCAAAACCTCTCTAATATTTTTACAGGAAAAAAAGGAGAGTATAGTTAATTATGGTTGCAGGACTGTAGGTTTTCACCGTGGAACTAATTACTTTATGTTCTACAATTTGTTTGTAACTCTGGTTTATCTTTGAAAATGATATTTACATACTAAGCAAAAAAAAAAACACGTTTTTTTTTGCTTAACTTTGGGGGTATCCCAACCTTTGGCCAGACTAATCGCCAAAGGTGTGGTGCACCCCGTGGATGGAGCTTCACTCCGGGTATTCAAATGGACTTTACCAACACAGCCCATATCCGCGTTTGGTGAGCAGAATTGGCAGTTCGCCTCAGGAGGATCGAACCCGAGGATATAACGATTGGCCAACAGAGTTCTTTCCAACTGAGCTACCTCAACCACTAAAAAAAAAAAAAAAAAAAAAAAACTACGTTAGGAAGAGCATTTTACAAATTCAATATTTCTCTAGTTTCTCATGTTGAACTTTTAGTTATTAAATGCCTTTTTTTTTTTTTTTTTTTTTTTTTAACCTGGGGGTATCCCAAGCCCAGAAGGCCCAGACTAATCCCCAAGGGGAAGGAATGCCCACGGATAGACGCCCCTCCCAGTTTTTCATATTTCAGATAGATTTCTGACAAATGGTTGCAATTTAAATTGATCTATAAGACTATAATAGAGTATATACTAACTTACAGTAGGCTCAAGCTTGCCACTTTTGTAATTGAAATCGTTTCTTGCATGGGAAAAAATGATAAACAAAAAGGGAGATAAAGTATAGCAGGTAATATTAACAATTGTATTCTTAGTAGCTAAGACTCCAGAGAGGTCTATGTACAGGTAGTGTATGTATTGTATTTGTGTACGTGTAGTAAATGATGAGATCGATACAATCTTTAAACTTTGATTAGTGGTTTTAGGCTGTTTATTTCAACCCTTTTTTGCCTTTTGCTAAAGTTATTTAGATTCCTTATGCCTATTTTTCTTCAATAAAGAAAGAGAAACTACGAAAGAAAGATGGAGAGACTCTCGTGTTCACACTTCACATTTTCCTTTGTTGGTTTTGAACTTTTGATACATACGTCCACTCTAGTTGTAACGAGCTGAAGAATTTTAACTCATCTGTTTAAATTTGTTTACTATTTTATTTATTTTTAATAAAATTCAACCACTTTTATTTTAGACTTCAGTTTATATTTTATTTTTAAAATCATACAAATTAATTAATTCTACAACATCAATTTTTAAAATACAAAAACAAATGTTAAAAACATCAAATTTTTAATCCGGAGGGATTTAGGGCATCTCCAACAAGCCTCTTCATTTTTTGTGGGATCCCCTTTTAAAATGAAGGGACGAAGGGGTGGTTCTCCAGTGGTGACCTTCAAATTTATTTTTATAAAAATTAGTAATTTAGACTTTAGTCCTCAATATTATTGATAATTAATTATAACCACTAAATTTTCAAAAAATCAATAAAATATACTATTTAAAACATATTAAAATAAATTATTTATGAAAAAATAAATAATATATAGTTAAATTGAACTATAAATAGTATAATAAGTATTAATAAAATAATTTTAATTAAAATATTTTTAAGAAAACACAACAATAATTACTAAAATATGATATATAAAAAGTTATTCATGCAATTATGAAACATATATAGTTGTAGAGACTAAAGTGAAAAGTAAATAGTGTTTTGCAGGGATGAATAGTTCACCTTCAAATTTGAAAGTGCACTATTTACCTCTTTAAAATTTGAAGAAATAAAAGGCTATTGGAGTGCAAAACCCTTCAAAAAATGAATGGGCGAAGGGTTGTTGGAGATCCCTTAGTAACTTACTTTGGTTTTGACTCAAAACCAATAGATAATACACGTTACAACTATAATTGTATTTTTATGCGAATCTAATATATTTGGTTAGTCACTAACTAGCACATAAGAACGTTTTTTTTTTTTTAAAGAACAAGTTTTCTTTTGGCAACAACACTGATGATGTGTTTAATACTCCCTATAAAGAATATTCTTTTGTACAGTAAAACACTTTTTATATTAAAACTGAAAAGCATTCGTTGTCGAAAAAACATCCAAAGGACAACAACAAAACAAAAATTACATTGTCATTTACATTAGTTGGATCAATGAGTCCTCAGCCTACAATCATCTCTATCACTTATTAATTACATAAAACAGCAAATTACATCAGGCAAATCCAAAGGATAAGGCCAAAAAGTCCAACAAAGGAGAATCTAGCTACCCGGACGAGTTAGTCCAGGCGGTAAACGGCCTGCAGCTGTAGGTACGACCACCTGGGTTCGATTTCTTGGGGACGCGGATATGGACTATCTTACGCTCATTTGAATCCCGGAATGAGGTTCCATCCGCGGGGTGTACCACCCCTTTGGAGATTAGTCCGGCCAAGTTAGGATACCCCAAAGTAAAAAAAAAATGGAGAATCTAGCTAAATGTATTCGTAAGCAGCTCGATTTACTTCCATTCACTTGTGACGTCTGCAAATTGATAAAATTTTAAATGATGTATCCATAAAGATCGAAACTTTATTTAAATCTCGATCAAATCGAATAGTTTATAGAACATGAAATTTTTAGTTAAAAGAAAATTTTAATAAAATTACAATCTAAAATTTAATATTCCCTCTATTTTTTAAAATAATTTTTTATATTCGTTTCAAAAATACATTTTTGATATTTTATGCATTCTTGTGAGTTAATAGGTAAATCGTAAACTTGTAAAAAGTTAATTGTATTTGTTAAAATATTATTGGTTATACATTATTGTATATAGCTAATTATAAATGAACGATGTAACTTTGTAAAAAAATGAATGAAGTATTTCTTATCAAATATTAATGTGTTTTTAATATAAGTACACATAATGAGATTTATACTTTGCATGATTTATCCTTCATTAATTTCAAATCTTCTTGAAATGAATTTGGTTATGCTACAAGGTCTAGAGTTCCGATTGATCTTGTGAAAGTTTAAACTGAGACTGCATAGTGGTTGTGATTCGAGGAGTGGTAGCAAAATTTAGAATAAGGTGTTCGGTGTGTTGGCTGAGATATGAGTGAGTACCTTCAGCTTGTTTGGCTCCTTTAGTTTTATTTTGTTGGTGGTTGATGAAGCCGATTAATCTGTTCACACACTTCCCTTCTAAGGCTAAGCTAGACACTTTTAGTTTCTTGCATCTTAAAGATAGAAGGAGAATCAATTATCTTTATCTTTTTGAAGTTCGACGTTATTGTATAGTACAATAGAAAGATGACTCAGCTCGGGCCTTTTTCGGCCTCTTTGCTGTGAAAGTGGGTCTGCTCCTTCTTTCTTGAGAAGTCCAATGGCTTATCGTCTTTGGGTTTTGGTATTGTCCTCTTTGATTTTATAAAGTTATGGTATTGTGAAGTAGTGAGGTTCTTTGATTTGCAACTTACATGTTCTCCAACATTACTTTTTAATGGACTATGAAATTTTAGCTCAACCGCGTCCCGTCTTTGAGTAGTCGACTGCCAACAATAATTTATGGTGCTTTTTAAGTTGCAGATTAATGCTTTCGTGACTTCATTTTGATGAAGCAGTCTAATGAGTAGTAGTTGCTCGTGGTTCCACAATGGAAAAAAGTTATGAACTCTTATTTCAAATCAATATTGTTTCAATATCGTTCGACTTTGCCTTTCTTGAAGTTAAAATGTTTATTCAAGATTGTCTTTTAATCTGTTTTTCTCCTAGATGTACTTTGTTTGTGGTTGTAATGTTTACTTCACCCACTAATAGCTTTTAAAAATATTATATTTTATGGCTTTGTGTAAGAACATAGTCAAATTAATAAAATGCACTAGATGACAAGAAAAACAACAACAGAACAAATATATGACAAAAAGGAAATCTATTTTTGTTTTTTAATAGCTCTGATTTTTGTTATTTTATTTTAATACTCTATCAACGTTATATAGTATAAGCTATTGTTTTAAAATTAATTTAAAAACAAGAAAAATAAAGAAAAATCTTATTTTGTGCTCAAAAATTATATAGAATTGCTACAAGAGTATTTTTATAATAAAGTTAATACTATGTTTTATCATTAATTTAAAAGTAAATCTTTCAAATAGCTTTTTAGTTTTTGCTACAAAATAACTCTAAAAATGTTCGAAATACAATTTTATATTTTACAAAATTTAATATTTTTTTTATTTTAAATCAATCTTGTTTCGATATCGTTTGACTTTGCTTTTTTTGATGTTAAAATGTTTGTTCAAGATTGTCTTTTAATCTGTTTTTCTCTTAGTTGTAGTTTGTTGTGGTTGTAATGTTTAATTCACCCACTAATAACTTTTAAAATATTATATTTTATGGCTTTGTGTACAACCTTAGTCAAATTAATAAAAGAGAAATTTTGCTCTATATTCACAAGAGAGGCTAAAATGAAGAAGATAGCCATATTACAGTTGCAATCGGTGGATGGGACAATTTGCACACAAGTGTGACCGAAATCTCCCTCCAGAGCGTGCACATGATGTTAACGCTCAAAAACTGTAGTTGTCATACTATACTACATATAATATAGTATAGTCACACAAATGAATTTACTAGTTACGAAGTTGAATTTCAGCCATGAGGTGAATATACTATCATGATTACGATATAGTATTGAATACTCGACACAAACACATGGGCCTTTCATTTCTATGTATGTCAACAATGCATTGGGGAATGTTAACATTCATAACAACCTTATTAGGAATCAAATTTAGTTTTGTCCCAAAATTGAAGCCACGAAACAAAGTTTACATGATAAAAGAAACAATATACATAGAAAATTAAAAGAAACACTACTAGTTAATACATAAGACTAATATAAGATAAAAGCAAATGGTACAAATAGCTCATTGCGTGAGTAGGTCTGGACTGAAGCTGGAGAATTCTCAATCGCACATGTCTGTGATGCGACACCAAGGACGGCTTCTGTGACCGTGGCATACCGATTAAGTTACCATGTGACGTTGAGTTACATGAGAACAACTGCCGCAACATACGATAAACCTGAAATTTTCACAAGTAACACATGTAAGTGAAAGATCATACTATACTACATACCATATAGTATAGTCATACGAAAAAATTAACTAGTTATGAGGTTGAGTTTTTCCCTTGAGTGACTATACTTTTCAAAAATACACGTATCGTTTTATATTACTAACAATTTTCATATAGTATAGTCAGAGAATTCACACCATGCATGACAAACATTCACCCACAAATGTATATAGATCGATATATACTAAAATATTAGAACTACACACTAAAGGCACAACAACTGTGGTTATGAAGGACAAAACTAAAGTGTATACAAAATTTACTTTACTAAACTTGTTAGTCCCCGACTATTATACCGCATCTGATTTCGGAAAGAGACAATCACAGCTGATAAACTCTACTACATAAAGTTTCCATATAGAACAGACAGATGAGGCACACCAATCATCAAACTCATGCACACAATTGGCATAGATGGAACTACACTAAAACATTACACCATTTCTTAGTATCTTCTAGAGTTATCATATACGCACATACTTTATGTAGGTACATATACTATAAGATTTTCTTAGATAATATGGTCATATAGAATTCAATGGAGCATATGTTGTAGTTAAACTATCTGCTATACCACATACGTTGCAAAAAACACGACCATAACTTGTATACTAAAATACTAACATATTTTATATGTTATAGTCAAAGAATCACACCATGCAACACAAGCATTCACGCTCAAATGGATATAGATCATTTTAGTTGACATTCTACTATACATGAGTATCTATACTACTTACTTCTCTCATAGTATAGTCATAAATTTTACATCATCCATCACTTTCTCCCCCACCCACAAACCCATAAATTTTGGTTGGCAAACAAATGAAGAAAACACATAGATATCCATGGAAAGGTCGTGCGTTAAGGAGCTAAATAGTAAATTAAAAACTGAAAAAACAAAACAAAATTATGTGTCACATTACTGTACTCGTTGGTAACTCACTTTTAAACCGGATCTGAAAAAACATTGTTGTTTGCTATGCAATCACATTGCCATATATCTTAAGAAACATATATTCTTTCTATTCTATTTGAAAAAAATGCAAAATATAGAATAAAAACATAAAGAATAACACAGAAAACTTCATATTGAAAGCACCATCTTCTAAACAAACAAATTATCAAATTCATATTCTCTTGAAACATTAAGAAAACCATTTCTATTCTATGTTTATCAAATAGAATATTACAATGCAATGTAACCTGTTCATCTTCTCCAATATGTTTACGCATTCTCTGCTTCTTAATCCATATATATTGAAAAGTAGCAAAAGTGTAAATTCAAACAAAGATATTAAAAAAGTGATTAGTCGATTGACAGTTGTTGGATATGATGATTATACAGCGTTTGAAGTACTCATTTACCAAAAGTTTCATAAAAATGTAAATGATCATGAGATAAAAGAAATAGAACAAAGATCAATATAATTTTTTGAAAAAGAAAAAATAGTTTCAGAAGGATGAGATCAACGATGGAAGTGAGAGTGAGAATGAAATAAGGATAAAAGGTATTTTTGTCTTTATACATATTATACAAAGAATATCATAGCCAAAGAGTTGTTATGGTTATAAACTTAATTTTTAGTATTATTATATATAGGCAATCTAATTCCTCTTAATAAAATGCACTAGATGATAAAAACAACAACAGAACAAATATATGACAAAAAGGAAATCTATTTTTGAATTTTTAATAGATCTGATTTTTGTTACTTTATTTTTAATACTTTATCAATGTTATATAGTATAAGCTATTGTTTTAAAATTAATTTAAAAACAAGCAAAATAAAGAAAAATCATATTTTGTGTTAAAAAATTATATAGAATTGCTACAAGAGTATTTTTATAATAAAAATTAATATTATGTTTTATCATTAATTTAAGGGCAAAACTACTCTCCCGACCAAATCTCCCAACTGATCCACTCCTTGGAACTAAGTTACTCTACTTTGCAAGAAAGGCGTCGTTTTCTTGCGGCAAAAGCAAACTTGGAGGATCTTCAACAATCTTTGAACCCTAGCCACTTCACCAAATACCCACAAGAGTCTTGTGTTTATGATCAGAACAACAACTGACAACTTTCAACATCTTTGCGTTTCAGATCACTCAGAATCTGGGTTACATTATCAGTTGATGCCTTATGATAATGGCATGTGTATGGGTAACAACTTTCGAGATCCTTGCGTCTTAAACACAAATGATTACTCAGTGCTACCACCACAGTTACAAGAAGCCGGCTTGAATCAGTTGATGCAGCATGAGCTTTGTGGCTTTGATTGGACATGTGTATGGCCGATACTACCAACAACGTTCTAGATCCTTGTCTTTCAAACATAGTTTCAGATGAGTTATGTTCGGGTTTTCAGGACCCTTATAGTGGTAAGCCTAACTTCTCTCAAGATTTTCCAGACCTGTCTTCGAGCACACTACTTCAAGGATATACTTTCTAGCTCCACCATTCCTAACTACAACTCTGAGATTCCTAGTAACTTACCTGACAAGGTAGCTGAACATAGAGAGTGAAGCTGTTTATGCACCTGCACATTTTTTAATTTGAAGTCAAGACATTCTGTTGGGTTTAGTACACTATTCAATGTAACAATTTATTTAGAAACATTGTGATAAGTTTTCTCGTGAAATTAAAAACAATGACGGAGAACAGTGATCTTTGGTATTGCCTTGTGGAAAGGAGAATACACACTTCACTTTCACTTCTTCATACTCATACTTGTCCTGCAAACTCAGAGTCATAGTCTAAACACACACTTCACTCTCACTCTTAGCTTCTTCAGAACATTATATGTTTTGTAACTTCTTGTTTTATCTAATAAGAATAGTGTCTTATGTATCTATGTTTTGATCAATATGCAAATTCAATTTATATATATATTAATCAAATCAATATGTGGTTTTGTTTTGAAACAGATGTTTGATTACTTCTGCAGTAGATTGTCAATCACGTTTCTGTACCTTTTCCAGACAAGTCCTTTATGTTTGATTTCACATCATCATCGTTCGAAGTACCATTTATCCCACTTAAGGTTATTAATGGTTTATAGATAAGGTTATGTTTAGAAAGTAAGTGAGAGTTTCAGCTTCAATGTACTACTTTTGATAGATGGAGAAATTTTTTGAGAGAAGAAGCAAGGACAAAAGAGAGGAGCAGAGGAATCGAGTAAAGAATGATGCTGAGCTGGAAGTTGAGATGGCACTAAGTGGAAATATCAGTTGAAACTTGAAAGTCAAGTCTTTGGAAGATTTGTTTTTAACACAACCGATTAAAACGCTATGTAGGTTGATCACACCTCCTACGTACTCACTTGGAAGGATTATTGTGGCGATCACCGTTGGCTCCCAAGAAGCCGTGACTGGTCTGAAGGCAAAGCAGCAGTATTCTGTAATTGTAACTTGCTTTTGTCAACGTGTTAAGTAACGGTAGGGATCATGTGGAGATCAATTCATTCAATATAAGGAGAAGATAGGGATCATGGAAGCATCAGGCAAAGCAAAGTGAATATAAAAATTCAAGTATGGAAACTTATTACTATAATTTCATTCAGTGAGTAACAAGTATCTCATGAAAGCTTACTGAAGATTTCAGCATCAAGTCATATTCTTTTATATCATTGTACTCATCAGCAAAAACAAGATCATACTAAAGTATTTATCTGACAAGGACATAGTTGTACAGAAGAACAAAGAAGAAGATGATGATGATGGGTATCAATGTACAGGCTGCATTGGTGAATGAGACATTTCTCTCTGTATCAGTTCTCACATGTGGGCTGTTGTTTCTTTGATTTCATCTGACGTAATAGTCTGCACCAAAAAAAGGAAGAGAAAGGCATCAATGTCAATACTTATAAGTTGGGTTTGCTTACATTAGAAACAGAATCTCATGCTTGATTTTGAGGTTCACCTGATCCTTCCCGGCGAAATCATTATCAGGAGTTAAGAAAAGCATACAATGGCACTCCTTCCTGATGAACAAATGATAAAACTTTAGTACATGAGTACTATCAGAATAAATCGTTACGTTACCGCATACACGCAGAATGCTTTCTGCAGGCAAATGGAGCTACTTCTTACCTCTCTCTCATTGGAACACAAGGACAGTTCCAAAATCCCTGTCCAACCTCAGCAGCTTTATCATCATAATGTCTGCACCACATAACAACAAATAACAGAACTTGTTGGGTTAATAAAAGAAATTTCAAAATGCTCTTAAAAGCAATGAAGCAAAGATCACCTGCAAGGACAAAGCGGTGCACCGTACGAATCTTTATGCTCAGCCAAACCCTGTTCCCAGAAATAGCCACTTCATTAGATAAGAACTAAATGTTCACATGAACTGACCAATCTCTTCTGTAGAATCACTATTCTACAACTAGAAGAGTTGGCCGCTTGGTTAGTTAAACACTTGGAACTTAAATGTTCAGTAACCAGAAAGAACCAGAGGTTAGAGTTTCGGTTAATAGATCAAGATTCACTATTCTACAACTAGAAGACTTAACCACTTGGTTTAGTTAAACAGTAGAACTCAAGATGTTCAATGAACTCAATTTCTTCTGCAGACTCATTCACTAACACAGAGAAGAAAAGCCATGCACTTCATTAGTTAATAAGCACTAGATATCAAAACTAAAACTCAATTTCTTCTGCACAGATTCATTAATTTACAAACAAAAGACTCAATTATCTCCAAGTAGTTCATAATCAACGCAAAAAAAGATAGAAACTTTAGACCAAAAGCACCACCTATTCAACACAACTCCACCTGGAGACTTCAAAATATCTACTGTATAAATCAACAAAAGTTTTACTAAATCTCTTGATCCTCTACAAGTAGAAGACACAGTCTCCTCCAACTCCAAATCATGTAATCTTTGAACAAAGAAGAGTTACATATTCACTAGTCAGAACAATTCCACAAGAAAGTTGGAAACTTTTAAGGATAATTAATTAAGAAAACCTTGATGACGACAGAAGTAACTCCTTTGTCAACACAGAAGTAAGTCCCAGAGCGACGAGCGTACTGCTCCGAGAACTTCCTCATTATCTCCACTGATTTCTCCGATGGCTCCGCTGCAATCAAACCCGCAACAACCACAAGATGCATGAATCCCCAAACCTAATCATCAAATATCAAAGAAGATTGAAGAAAGTTTTTTACATTTGGCTTGGATAACAAATCGAGAAGTTCTGGGAGAGACAAGTGGAGCAGAAACGAAGCCGAAGCTACACGAAACAGCTTGAGTATTCATTGCCAAGTTTTGAGTCTTTGAGAGATCGATGAACACACAAAAGCAAAAGCTTTTTTTCTTCTTCTTCTTGAAATCGGATTGATTCTTTTTATCTCTATAGATCGAGTTAAAGATATTTATTTTATGTTGGTCCTTTCAGATATTTGCCACTCGTTACCAGAGACCAATGGTCGCCACACACTTGACTCTACCTCTCGCCACAGAACCTCTAAGTCGGTTAGTGACCTTAATCATTGATTATTAATCAAACCGAAAATAACCAGAATTTGGAGTTCGGTTAACACCTGGACACTTGTTTTCGGTTCCATTCGGTTCGTTTCGGTTAACTTTAGCCTTTTCTATAACGGATTGTTGCTTATGGAGGGCTCTGGATTATGACACATTCTTGCTCTCTTTCTAATTTCTAAAAAAAAAATACATGATATAGGTAATAATGAAAAAATGTATGTTGTAATTGAAAGTTGAATCTAGTCTAGATTTTTAGATCAAGATTTATGTCCAGGGGGAGGCAGCTATGTGAGCGGGGGTCACTCACCCCTATTATTCTTTTGTTAAAAACAAATTTATTTGTATTTTGGAAAACAAATACTAGAAAAATGCTGTAAAATTAGTATACTGACACCCCATAATATTTTTTCAAACGTTACTTGACCCCATGATTTTAAAAAAAGAAATCATTACTGGTTTTTACTTTGATCAAAGCCCATAATCTAAATAATTATTTAAATATTATTCTTATTTCTTTACTTTTTCTGTTTATTTTTACAGCAGTCCAACATTTCTATTTCCAATAAAGATAATTAAATAAAATTTTGTTTTACACATATAATTTTTTCCTTTCAATTTTTCTATATTTTTATCAAACTATTTTAGATCACAAATTTAAGAGAAAAAAATCATTTTAGATCACTATTCAAATTTTAATGATTAGTTAGTGCTTTGTAAGTTACTATTTAGATATATATATATATATATATATATATATATATAAATTAGTTTAATATATTCAAAAACTTATATTATTTAATTTAATTATCATAACAGATTTAAAAAATTATAATCAATTTAAGAATTTTTGTTATAAATTAATTTGACTCCGGTCAAAACCTTTGCTCGCTCTGCCACTGTTTATGTCCAAGAAGTTACAATCTCTGAACGAACACTCAGTATAGAATCTGAATAACACATGAGTTTTCCTTTAAGAGCAATATTATTGTAGGGTTCTTAGACGGATGTTATTAGGAACATTAAAGACGTTTCTTATATAAGAAGAATGTTTTGCCTTACAAAGCATGCTACCATGCTTGAAGAAGAATGTAATTGTTGCTTTCGTGAAAGTGGAAAAAGAAGTCAATGGGAACAAGGAATAAAGGGGACGCGGTATTGGTTTTAGTAATCTTTGTTATAAATTTGTAAGTATGATGTTTTGTTTTGGTTGGTATATAGAATGAGAGAGAACTAAAGTAAAGCAGAAATAAATTAACTAAAAAAAAAAAAAGAAACAAGTTAACTGAAATTGATTCTTGTTTAGACAAATGACAATCAACTAAAAAAAATATAAGTTTCACACATGTTGTGAACAAAAGACGATGAGAGAAAAAAAAAATTCAAAACTTTCAAATTTCATTCGAACCATAGACAACTTGCAGCACAAGTAAGAAACAACTCTCTACTTGATCAAACACAATACACATAGAACAAGAGGACGTTATGAAACTTAATACTGTTTCTGGAGAAAAAAAAAGAAACTTAGTTACAAGAAAATTAGAAGACAACTTTGATCAGAGCCGTAAGAGATTCTCTACTGTTGAGTTATCTTTGTTGATCAGAGATCTAGATTATGGGAGTCATGCTCAACTTTGAAGGAAACTTTCTTAGCTTTGAATCTAGACTTCACGGTTTTAATTTGACCACCAAACTTTTCAATTCTCTCGGACAAAGCCTTGAACATCTTCTTCTTCATCACAAGACCCCTCGTAAAATCATCATGTTCAAATTCCAATTCACCAAAACCCTTGAGGACAAATCGAAAGCCATGAGAGCGAAGCTTTGAGATAAACTCCGTTGTATTTCTGCCCAATACTTGAGAGGATTTCATAAGAATGTGTTTGCGAAGCTTTTTCAAGTCCCAAACAACAAAACCGTAGTTGCTGCTTTTGCTCCACGAGATGATGGGATCCGACGAACGATCATCGACGATCTTATATAACTGCACGCAAAAGGGAGACGTCGAGAGTTTGCAAATCATCCTTCGTAGTAGTTATCGGCGACTGATAATAAAACCCTAGTTTTTGATTACTTGGTAAAGACGAAGACCTAAACCTCGAGATAGAGATTAAAACGCAAAAAGGAGTGAAACAGAGTGAAAAAAGGAAACTTTGTGATTAGTTAAGGGAAGCTGTAATTATATAGAGATTGATTTTAACGGTAATATTATTATATTTCCTTTTTTCTGTTTTAGCAATTGGACGGTCAAGATGCGATCTGATGAAATTCAACGGTCATCTGGCTAAGTTTCCTTTTTACTGTTTGGTATTTTCCTTTTTTCCTTTTCAATTGGACGTTCGACGAATTTTAACGGTTAATGAATTACAAAGTCGGTTTAACAGATGTTGCATATACGGGCTTATAATGGGCTTATAGTCTTTAGCTTTTCTTGTTTCTGTCCAATAACAGAAAACGACAACGTTTCATAGCCGCCAAAAACATAAAACGTTAGCCGCCACCCGCCAATTAGTGCAAAAAAAAAAAAAACAGAGATCATTCCTTGAAGAACTCGAAATTTCAATCAGTATAACTATAACAAATCACATTGCACAAAAATAATTACATGCCAAAGAGAAACTATAAGAATCAAAGAGAGAATACCTATAACAAATCAAACTCACACAGGCCCGTCTAATAGTACGAGCAAGTGGAGCGTTCGAACATGGTCCAAATTTAAAAATTAAAAGATTAAAATACTTTTAACAGTAAATCTATAAATTACGGGAAAATGGCTTATTCCCCTACGAACTAACATCTCCTGGTTTTTAAATACACGAACTTTTACGCCATGTCAAAACCCACACGAACATCTCTTATTTTTGAATTACATACACAAACTTTCGATTTTAACCTAATTGCTACAAAACCTTAAACGGTGTTACGTAGCCGTTAACAACTTAATGGCGTGTCTTAACCTTCATATCCTCAATGTCTTCAAGAGCTGATCCATCCGCCCATTTGAACAGATGAAACCGATTTGTCTACAACACACAAACAACACAAACTAGTAACAATAAACGAAACATACTATATCCAGCACAACAATAATTTTTTATTGTTCATAAACAAAGAAGAACACAGTTAATTCATGAACCCCAATAACAACTGTTAAAACCTAATTCTTCTTCCATTGGCGTCCATCTCCGGTCGTCTCCTGGTTTACTCTGTTGCACTCTCTAATTTTTTTTTCACTTTCTCCTTGTTGCTTTTGTCGTGAAACCTAATTCTAATTTAATCCCCAATTGAAGAAGAAGAGTAAAATGACGTCGTTTTGTTCTTAGTTTAACCAGAATTACTTGAAGAATTAAACCAGATAAGACACGTCATTAAGTTGTTAACGGCTATGTAACACCGTTTAAAGTTTTGTAGAAATTAGGTTAAAATCGAAAGTTTATGTATGTAATTCAAAAATAAGAGATGTTCGTGTGGGTTTTGACATGACGTAAAAGTTCGTGTGTTTAAAAACCGAGAGATGTTAGTTCGTAGGGGAATAAGCCATTTTCCCTATAAATTACAGTCTGAAACTTTAAAATTTTAAATATATTACTAAATTTCTATATTATAATTTTCAAAAATATTAAATATATGTATAAAATACTTTTAAAACTACTTTATTACATCGTTAAATATACCGTTAATTTTTTTTGAACAGGGCCCATAAATAGTTTGAGACGGCATGCACACTTGTAAATTTTATTCATAGCAATATAGATTTTATATTGTACATTTGAAATTGGATTGTGGTAATTTATGAACACTTCTATATTCATCGTGTCCACGGAAAAGTAATTGAAAAAGCTATAAACAACATTCGATTTACAGAAGAGTTTGAACACACTTTTTATTGTGTTTACCAATATACAAGTTTCATGATGATGCTTCCTCTTCACCTTTTGCTCAACACCAGATAAGATTTTCACAAAAAGGAAGCGAGTCTGGTCCTGAAATACCATTCAAAAACTATGAGCTCCAAGCACTAGAACAAAACTACATTCTAAGTCTCATAGCTCGGTTTCTCAGAGATTACCGATGTTTTACACGCATTGGTACTTACTCCTTGTAACGAAGGTATTCATCTACAGTGATGGGTTTAGCTCCACCATACCAGTTTATCAGAAATATATTCATTATCTCCAGTTTGAAGACACTGAACTCATGTCCCTTAGGCCAATCTACAACCCAAAATAAACACTCATGAATACAATATTCATTTGATCTGAAGCTAAACAGATTAGAAAAACGTTTACCCATCATCTCTGGATGCTTAGTGAATAGAGCTTTTTTGGCTACTTTCTCTTCCTCAGATCCTTCAACCACTTGCAATAACTGAGATAAAAGAACCAACGCATAAGCAAATCAAAAACAAGTTTGATAAGAAAAAATATTGGTTTTATACCTTTCCGGTGAGGGTTAGTTTAGAGCAAGTAGGGTCCATTGGATCTCTCTTGCAGGTTCCAATGGGAGATTCACTAATTGTGAATGAAGCCCTCGAGTCTTTTAATGCGTTTCTTGAGGTTGGATCAAGCATCGTCAAGTAAAAATATGGTATACCGTTGCCTTTCCCTGGCAAACCATCACTATATGATACAACATTCCTGCAAAAACAAAAAAAAAAGTTTGAAAGAGACCAAGATCTTCATAATGTATAGTTATACCATTGGTTATAAGTAAACACCACACACTTATGAGAAGACATATACCACGATCTTGGAACTATTCTGGTCCAATACCATTCGTATTAACAGACTAAGAAGAAACAGCTGTGATTTGATTCATGGAAACAATATTTACCCGAAAGGTGCTCCTTCATGCTCAATGGACAATGTGCTGCAACAAGAATAAAATCACCAAAAAGGAATTAGTAATCCACCATTGTTCGACTCACAACAGCACATTGATGATGAAGGTTGGGCAATATTTATATCTACATATAGTTTTCTCTTCACTCATACATACAAAAAAATATTGATTCAAAAAAGACCAAAACATGATTGAAGTTAAACCATAGCAAAACAATGTTCCTGGATACTCTTTATCAATGATTGGATCCTAATGGATCTCCTACTTGACTTTGTGTCAAAACCCAAATCAATTTTAATTTCAAAAGGACCAAAGCTTGATGAAGCTAATCAACACAAAATCTCAAGAACCCAACAAGGATAACTGAAGTTCAATCTCAATTCTGCAAGGATCAAGCTTTGGTGAAGAAAATCTCAAAACTTTTAACAGCATTCGTTGGCACAATCACCAACAATTGGATTCATCATGATAAAAAGCAACGAACTTTCTGTACTAATCAACTAAAAAAAGCCCAAAAGAAACTCAAGAATCAAGATAAACATGGTATGGTGAGAAGGTTGTGCTGTGTTCATGAGATAAAACGGAGGAGTTAGATAAGATACCTGAGGACACCCCAAATGTTCTGAGAGACAAGCCAACGAGCGCTTGCGGCAATATCGTGCCTGTCGGGCTTGGCGATACTCAAAATCCGAGCAGAAGAAGCATGTTCAAGAACGGTCAAGAAGCGAAAGAAGAAGATGATGATGAGTTTACTAATAAGTCTAACTTGAAGTTCCATGCTTGGGGATGAATTGAGAAACGGATGAGATGACTAAAGAAATAGGAAGAGGACAAAGGTCAACTTCACGACCAGACCCATCCCAAGATGGGTTTCACTTTTTGTATAATTGGGAAAATCGCATAAAAAACCTTGAAAGTGGCACTCACTGACACTTTAAACCTTGAACTTTTTCGACTATCACTTTAAACCTTCAAATTGGCTAACTTGTACATCAAGTAAAAAGTTGACCTGTTGTACAGGTAAAAGTGATGAGGTGTCAGTTTTTTCGAAAATAATTATTATTTAATTAATAAAATAAATAAAAATTAAATAAAAAATCAGAAAATTAAATAAAAATCAGATAAAAAATCAGAAAAATAAATAAAATTTTAAAAGTAAATTAAAAATCATAAAATAAAAAACAAAATTCACAAAATCAAAAAATAATTAATAAAATAAATAAAAATAAATAAAAAATCAGAAAATTAAATAAAAAACCAGATAAATAAAATAAAAATAAAATTTTAAACTAAAATTAAAAATCATAAAATTAGAAAAATATTTCAAAAATTCAAAAAAATTACAAGATTAGTTTAAAAAAAACAAATATATCATCTTTAACAATAACAATTTCAAACATATCACTAATGACGATAGTGGTTTCTCACATAATCATTATCAATGACGTTTTGACATATTCCTAACGATAGTTTCATCGTTGACTTATCTCTAAAGATAATTTCATCCTTGATATATCTACTGTTTTAAATGATGGTTATCTAAAATATCGTTATTGACATATCTACCATCATTTTTAATGATGATGTCGAAAACAATCGTTAGAGATAAGTCAAAACGTCATTGTTAATGATTATCTCAGAAACCACTATAATCATCAGTGATATATTTAAAATTGTTATTGTCAACTGCTTGAAACAATCGATAGGTCAACGATGAAACTATCATTAGAGATATGCAAAAAAATCATTGTTAATGATTTTATTTTATTTTTATTTTTTGTATTTTAATTTATTTTTTGATTTTTTGAAATATTTTTCTTATTTTATGATTTTTAATTAATTTTAAAATTTTATTTTTATTTTAATTATCTTATTTTTATTTAATTTTCTGATTTTTATTTAATTTTTATTTATTTTATTAATTAATTTTTTGATTTTTGATTTTATGATTTTTAATTTACTTTAAAATTTTATTTATTTTTTCTGATTTTTTATCTGATTTTTATTTAATTTTCTGATTTTTTATTTAATTTTTATTTATTTTATTAATTAAAAATAATTATTTTCGAAAAAAACTGACACCTCATCACTTTTACCTGTACAACAGGTCAACTTTTTACTTGATGTACAAGTTAGCCAAGTTGAAGGTTTATTGTGATACAATTGCCACTTAGAAGGTTTAAAGTGATAGTCGAAAAAGTTCAAGGTTTAAAGTGTCAGTGAGTGCCACTTTCAAGGTTTTTTATGCGATTTTCCCTTGTATAATTGAGTCTTATCTTCTCTTTGGATTTCTTATCTTCTCTCTGGACAATCTTTTCTTTTCTTACTTTTGTCCTTTGTATTTGTTTTTTTTTTTTTGTCAACTTATGGTTTCATTAACCAAAGGCCCAATGGCCAAGTATTACAAACAAACCCATAAATTATCTTAACAAAGTCCAAACACTTTTAGATAAGAGTTACAATGAAAATAACACGTGTAAGGACTCGTGGCGTCTTCTCCTATGGCTTTTTTTTTTTTTTTTTTGTTTAACCTGGGGGTATCCCAGGCCCAGAAGGCCCAGACTAATCCCCAAGGGGAAGGAATGCCCACGGATAGACGCCCCTCCCAGTTTTTCAAATGGGCCGAAAGCATGGCCCATATCCTATGGCGAGAAAGAAGAAAGCGGTTCCGGTAAACTCTCCGGTAATCCAGTCGTCTCCATCTCCGATCGAATGAGGCTGTTTGCATGTTCTTTATACCTTCAATCTTCAGTGAAAGAGAGATCTTCAATCCCAACTGGTAGAACATAAACTCAAAGAGCACTTTAGAAGAAAAGAACCATAATCTTATTGGAACGCTGGCAACTCCAATTCATCTAAACTCCAGACCAAATCTCCAAAGCTTGCTCCAACCCTTAGATTTTTGACCTTCGTGGAAACTTCGTATAACTGAAACGAAGGTTGATACCACCACCGACTCAAAATCTAAGCTTTTCTACGTAGAAAGAAATCAAACCCCTCAATCAACTGACATCAACATCAACCTAGAAGGAAAAGAACTAGATTTAAGACTTTATTTAGGTTCAACACAAATCAGAGAGAAGATAAACATGAAGAACGATTCTGATTTGGTTAACCATAACAAAACAAAATCGCCTAACGAAAACAGGGAATCGCCAAAGCGAAACAGAGTTGATCCTTATGATCGAAGCTATATACAAAACAAAAAAACAAAAAAAGTCGGTAACGGGCGACTATAAAGCCGCCGGTCACCGGAAAACTTCTATTCTTTCGGTGGTTCTAGAGAGAAGTTGGAGAGAGCGAAGAGAGAGGATTTTTTTCCATGAATCGTCCTTTGTATTTGTTAAGCAGAACTTCCTTATCTAGAAAGTAAATGTTTCAACTTCAATTTCCATACGCCATTGATATATATATTTTTTTAAATATGAATATGCTTTAGAATTGCCTTGAACTGAATAATCAAGTTATTACTTTTGGTGAATTTATGAGATTATCAGAGGTTTTTACATCCACTTTGGACAAAATGCGAAGCAAAGGTCTTTGGCGCTAGGAGTATCTTTCTCTCGCCAACAAACACTCTTATATCCATCTATTAACTTGGAGCAGCACCAACAGTCTTGGTGCAATGAGTAGATTGTACATTCGGTGTGGATACAATTTGGATGGGCGATCTTGCTCCCTCTCACTGTCTCTCCACCTACACATTGATTTCAAACACAAACCAAACCAAACTTTGATTATAGACAAATAAAAACAAACATATATTTGTATATAAATTAGAAAAGATGTATACTTACATTCATGCATAACCAAGAGTGAGATCATGAATATGCAGATTAAAGCCATATGTGATGATTTCATGGTTTGGCTCTCTTGAGTTGAAACGATGTGTTATGCTCCTTGTCTTATTGTGTTTTTTGCTTACAAAACTTAATCAATACATAAATTGATAGATTTTGATTTACATAAACCAATAATTTGAAATATTTGAGAAAAAAATAATTATTTTAGATAAATAGTATTTTTTCCAATATTTTGGTCAATATTCAAATATCTCGGTCAACTTTTTAATATCTCTATTAAGCAATTTTATTTTAGTGATTTTTTTATAAAAAAATTCATTTTATATGAGAAACATTATGAAAGATAATAAACTGCAAAAGTATTAAAATATGCAACTCTAGTCATGATCTCTATTTATGTACATGGATGACTATGCTTTTGAAACATATCCACTAGGAGATATTCTACGAGTATCTTATCCATAAACATTAAAAGTATTTTTTTAAAGAAATACATAGACCTAAAAAAAAATTTGTCCCTAAATTAGTATCCAAAAATAAAATAATTAAAATAAATTTTATTTAAAAATAAAAATATACATTTATACTCTTTGGGATAACTAATCTAGACTTAAGATATTGATAACTAATCTACGACTTAATATTTTGGATGTAAGATTTAAAATTAAAAAGTAACTAAAAATATTAAACTTTTCAAAATAAAAAAAAATCTATTTTGATTATATTTTTATTTTAAGATCTATTATGTAACAAAAACTTCAAAAATATGTATTTTTCCAATTGAAAAATAGAAAATAAAGGAAAATGACTTTTTGAGAAACAGTTAAGAAACTTTCGTAACGAATCTATATTATTAAAATAGAAGTACAAAAGTGAAAATGTCTTAAATTTCTCAAGTTATTACATGAATGATTTAAATGAAGCTATTAATTAGGAAGTTGTCTTATCCAATTAATAATCATATTTTCTTTTCTTAGTTTATTTCGAAAATAACTTTCATTAATTCATTAAATATCCAATAAATGTTGCAAAAAATTCGGATTTAATTTGTTTTCGTTGAAAATAATAGATTGCTTTGGTTATCTGTTTTATTTTCGAATTATCTGAATTGCCATTAAACCGGTTTATTGTGGATCACGAATCAAACCAAACCAATCCGAAAATATATTTAAATTTTTGGGAATTTTTTTATTTCCTAAAAACAAGTGATTATTCCTTTGAAATCAAATCAAACTCGAATTAATAAAATATGAAAATCAAGCAATTTTTGTTTTGTATTTCGTAAAATCAAGCGATTCTTTTTGTTCAAACCAAACCGACGTCAACTATAATATTATGGAAATTCTATTCAAACTTGATTCTCATAATATACTACATTCCAAATTAAATTTAGACTTTTATATATCTAAATATTATCAATAATATTATAAAGAATATATACTTAATTAATTTGTAACCTCTCCATCTGGCAAAATCTTATACAATTTGACCTAACTAAAAAATGAGATTTAAGCTAACTATATAAATACCATAACATAATGTTTGGTTTTACATCAACCGAGGTTTAACCAACTATATATAATATTCACAACTTGACTAAATCATTATTATAATGCTATATAGTTTTTCAAACTATATTAGTGATTAGTGATTTTCTTATATATAACTCGTAGGAATACAAATTAGATTACAAAACAGTTATATACATGATGGTGAGGAGTTTATTATATTACCAAATATTGGTGTTAGCAATATTGCATAAAGATTTTAAGTATACTCATCGAATATTCTTATTCTTATCTTTATTAACTATTTTGGTCAAGAACTAAAATATAACAATATCTAATTTAAATATATATAATACACGATTTTCAAAATATTTAGTAATAATTTTGTTTATCTAGAATATTTCAAAGAATGCTTAATCAACACACTTTTACACTTTTCTTTTCTATATAACTCTCCATCTTCATTTCTCAAAAACAAACTCAAAAACCTCTCATCTTTTTCATAATCTCTCTCTAAGATCAATGTATGTTGTTTGTTTTTTCTCATTTTTAAACCGAAAGATTCATATCAAATAACCTATGAACCTAAAAAATTAGTCTAGATATATAATATATAAATAAAACATCCGGATAGGTTCATATGAACATAAAAGTATTCAAATAACCTATATGTTTAAAAATATCATTAAACAAAATATAAAAACAAAAATGAAAATTTATTTTATAGATTTCATGTGCTAAGTTATAATAAGATATATGAATAATATAGAAACAATATTACACTTTTGTTAAAAATATTCAAAATAATTATTTTATTAATTGACAAAAACTCATATGTAAACAAATGACATTATTTTTATGGCGATATAAATTTTATTATACAATTGAGGTTTACAAATGAATAATCATATTACGTTCGTTGACTTTATACTTATTTCTAATTAGTCAAGATATATAGTATATTTTTATATATAGTATATCATCATGTAAAAACATATAAATATATCACGAAACAAGATTTAAATTAACACCCGCTCGGTGATCGGGTCCAGCTCTAGTCTTCTTTATTAGAAAAGTACACTATGAATTTAACTTTGGTTTGATGTATGATATTAATACCACTGGAGTTTAAACTAAACCTAAAGTTTTCACTAATGATATTACTGTCTTTTTACACATCTTTATGTTATAATAGAATTAAACATGTTGCTAACACATGTCTATTCCACAAAGCTCATTGTCTCCATGGAAGGCTTAACAAGCTTTCACTTCACCAGAGTCTGTCTCGCTGGAACGCTCCTTAAACATGTCTTTCGTTGGTCAGAGTACTCTCAATACATTCATACATAGATGTAACAAGAACGTCTTTAAGTTTCTGATTTTTTTCGATGCATTGACTTTCAGTTTCTTTTGGTGCAATTACTTAAGGCAATAGTTTCTCTCTTTGTGTATCTGAATCCTGAGTCTCTTGTCTCTATGGCTAAGTGAGCCTTTGTAGTATTTAGTGATCATATCCCAAACTTCGTTCTTTGGGTGATAAAGGTACCTAGCCAAATGATATACAACTGCTTATTTCTGTGGAATAGCTTCATTAGTTCGGCTTGGAAATAGGTTAAGAAGTTGGTACAAAGTAGACATTGGTTTTGAGAATGAGTTGAGAGAACTTTTTTGTGCACAGAGTTGGAGAAATCGTCTCCAGTGTCCCTCCATCTATTTTGTAAAGCTATAATATCTTCGTTATAACAATATTTTTGTGTAAAATTATTTTAAATTACAAAAATGAGTAAAAGCCCAAAAAACTATAGAAACTTATTGTGTTTACGGTAAAACCAGGGTCAAACCCATCTCCCCACCCACCCAGCAACTTCTCGGGTCTACATATGTGCAAACCTAAAATCAAACGCGATTTCTAATCGCATATCTCCCTTTTCACATAACTTCTCCTTCCCCATACTCTATCTCTTTCGCGAAAGTAACGAAGAGGAAAAGGAAACGATCTCCTAGCAAACTAAGGACAACCATCGAGAGGTAATGTTCTTCTTTGTTTGAATTAAGGTTTTTGTGATATTTGAATTCGATTCTGTCTCATTCTGTTTGTGTCTCTGTCTCTCGAGTTTGTGTCATTCCGTCGTGTGTCTGTCTCTCTCGATTTGGTCTCATTTCGTCTTGCATGAACATTATAGGAAGTGAAAATGGCGAGGACACGATGGACAAGGAAGAAGAAGAAAACAAAACCACTGAATGATATAACTTCTCCTTTAAAAGAAGTTCATGAGGCTGGAGAAGAGGTTGAGATTCCGAAGTCCGTTGAAGAAGAGAATGAACAGGAGGACAACGTTGTTGAAGATGAAGAGAACGAGAAGGAGCCAAACCCGGTTGAAGATGAAGAGAACGAGAAGGAGCCAAACCCGGTTGAAAATGAAGATGGAGAAAATGAGGAAAACACAGTAGAAGAGGAAGAGAGGTCAGAGGAAGAGAGGTCAGAGGAAGAAGACGTGAACTTGGATGAAAATGAAGTAGAAGAGAATGGAGAAGAGAATGAGGAGAACTCGGGAGAAGAGGAAGAAGAAGAGAATGGAGATGATAACGAGGGGAACATTGAGAAAAAGGAGATAATGTAGAAGATAATGAGGACAATTCAGGAGAGGAGGAAGAGACGAATTCTGACAATAATCCTCCTGGTGAAGATGTGCAGACCAATGAAGAAGTAAATAGAGAAGAAGGAAGTATCAGTCGAACTTTAAGCGAGGTTAGTATTTGGTACATGTGTCTACTAGTTTGTCAAAAAAAAATTGGTAGAACTTATGATAACTGGTTTGTTTGTTATGTTATAATACTGGTATAACTAAGTATAACTTATTTGCATTGTTTGTTGTTTGTTTGTTTGTAGGATTCCCTGGATGAGGCGATAAAACCGGAGGGCATGTACTTCCCACCGTCTGAGTATAAGAAGAAGATCAAGATATCGACAAGGTGTTTTATTGCTGATGTATTGAAAACCTTTAAAGAGTTAAATCCTCCCATGAGCACGGTTGAGAAGAATTGGTGTGACAATCATCCGCAGTTCAAACACATCTTCCACATGCCGGAGCTTGGAAAACACAAGGTTATGGGCATGTGGATGCTCCTTCTCCGAACCGTACGCATTGCAAGGAAAAAGGAGGCATGGTTTATCGTGAATGGTTGTCCCATCCGCTATGGTATTAGAGAACATGCTTTGATATCTGGATTGAACTGTCGAAACTATCCATTGAAAACTACAAGGAAAACGGAGGCACGAGGTTTGTGAAGAAATATTTTGGTGGTGGAATAGTAAGATATCAAGACGTGAAAGCAAAAGTTCTTGAGGGAATGGAACCTTCTCGTGATAGATTGAGGCTGTTGGTCTTGTTTTTCCTATCAAGTATTATTGTTGGGCAGACAAAGACCGGTAATGATGCCCCTTCCGTGGAGCCATTTTTGCTGAGGGCAGTTGATGATCTCAACTTATGCAAAACATTCCCTTGGGGTAGATTGTCGTTTGATAACATGTTGAGAGAAATTTCACACACTATGAGTCATTTTGAAGGGGAGGTGAAAGAAGGTGTGATATGGCCAATTCCAGGTTTTTGTATCCCAATGGAGGTAATTTTTTAAGTCATATATGACTCGTACGCTTGTAATGTTGACTTTGTGATACTGACACTTCTCGAGTTATTTTACGACATATGTAGCTCCTAGAATTTGAGGCGATTAAGAAATTGGGGGAGAAATTTCGAGAGCCTGTTGAAGACGTAGACCCAACATGTCCAAGGATGTGCTGATCAAAGTTAAAGAGAAGTGAAATGAAGAGATTTTCCCTATCGAAAATAAATAAAGAACTCAGTAATACTAAGGTTAGTTGTTCCTTTAATCTGAATATTATACACTCCATGATATGGTAATTTTAATAAGAGCATGATTATCAGTGGTCCTTAGGCAGAGGTCCTTAGGAACAGTTAAGGACCTGTTTCTTATATAAGAGACGTCCTTAACTTTTTCAGTTGAAAATTAAGAAACAGGTCCTTAACTGTTCCTAAGGACCTCTGCCTAAGGACCACTGATAATCATGCTCTAAGGCGTTGAAACTGTAGGATATTGAGAACATCTTGTATGTTTTCGATGAGGAACAAACTCTACTAGATAGGATAACAGAACCAGAGGACATCAGAGATAAGGATGATGTGATTGTCGAGAGCGATGAAGAGGATTGCTAGTGGATATGCAGTAAGGTTCGAAGATATGTTAGAGGCGGATGTTACGGCCCGAGAAGCCCCTATCCCTGAGAATGGTGGAAACCAGACCGGAGCCACCAATGAAGCAGAAGTATTACAGATAAATATATTTTGTTTTCTTAGTTGTACAATGAAGTATAAGATTTTAAAATAAGATAATTGGTGTTTTGCGTAATAAAAATGTATGTTGAAGTTATACAACGAAATATAATCTTCAGTACTCACATATTTAACAAAGTGACTATAAAAGTGTATGTTGGATTGTTCTTTTGTTTGTAGAGTATAACATTTTTCTTATTCTCGTGGATATATCATTTTTCTTATTCCCGTGGATATATCATTTTTCTTATATCATGTTGGGTTGTTCTTTTGTTTGTAAAGATTTTGCTTTCCAAACTCACTTCAAAATTAATAATAGTATTACATAAACAATAACAGAGTTCTCCTTAGTTGTACAAAAACATAGTTGTCCATAGTTTTACAAAAAACAGAGTAAAATTCAAATATCTCGATTTCCAAACAGCAACCATTGTAAGCTTTGTCTTGGACGCCTTTTATTTTGCGTCCTTGGCCGACGTTCCCCAGCTGATGGAAACCTTTTCACTTTCTTTCTTCCCCTCTTCTCGATGCGCTTGGGCGCTATGATCTTCATTTCTTTGATGTAATCGGGGACATCCCATTAACTCCTATCCGGAACCACATAAATAGACATGTAATATGCCAATGCCCACAACTCTGTCCAATAGTATTTAGAGATCAAATCTTCTAACTCGAAAACAGAACCACTCTCATGTTTAGAGTAGAAAATGTATGCCGCAATTCTGTGACCACAAGGATATTGTTCAATGTCAAAGAACCTGCAACTGCAACTTTTTGCACGTAAATTCACCAAATAAGACTTTCCATCGGTACCGACGACACTATATTCAAGGTTGAAAGAGTTTATCTCCGACACAATTAATTTTTTGGCTTCCATCCATGCGTCATGCACAAATTTCTCCACTAAAGGAACTAGTTTCCGCTCACTGGATCCTCTAACGGTTTCTTTCATATGTTCATTAAACCAATCAGCAGTTTTCTTAATGATCGTATCCAACAAAGGTATTAAAGAGTATTTCCTCGCATCCTTGAAGACGCTGTTCATCGACTCCACAACGTTGCTTGTGTCGATGTTGTATATATTTCCCGGAAACCAGAACCTTGCCCACTTTTCTTTCTCGCTACTTTCCTCTAGATAATTCGTAGCAGATGGATATCGAGTCTTGAAAGAAGAATATGCAGCATCGAATTCATGCACTGTGTAAATTCGAGCCATTTCCATAAATTTCCATTCCACAGTGTCCTTGTTCACGTTACGTGCATGACCTTTCACATTTTGAGCCAAATGCCAGATACAATGCGCATGATGAGCCATCAAAAATACATAAGCTATGGCATTGATGAGGCTTCCATTTCTATCACTCATAAACACCAACTCTGAAGAATCTGGCACAACAGTTTTGAACATCTCAAAAAACCAACTCCAACTGTCCCTATTCTCACCATCTAGCACACCAAAGGCTAAAGGATAGTGGTGTCGATTAGGATCCTGGGCCGTTGCAAAAACAAGTACACCACCATATCCATTTTTCAGAAAAGTTGCATCCACAGTCACAACTTTTCTCATCACTTTAAAACCTTCTATGCTGGCTCCCAAAGCAATAAACAAGTACTTGAATCTGTCTGAGTCATCCACTTTCACACTTGTTATTGTCTTATGATTGAACTTCTCTAACATGTACAAATAAGAAAACAACATCTGATAACTTTCTTCCGGAGTCTCACGCAAAATGCTCACAGCTTTGTTTTTACCTCTCAAAGCAGTGGAGTATGATATGTTGACACCCAGTTTTGTCCACACAAGATCTTTGATACTTCTACGAGTAGTTGTTTCCATTTGGCATGGATAATCATCATGCTATAGAGATGCAACTAGCTGTGGTGTGCCTTTCCTCTTTGAGATGCAATTAATCTGACTACCATGTGAGCATGTATGCATCTTGTTGTACGTTCTAATAGAGAACATTTTAGAGTTTTTAATCTTCGCAGCCCATAGTCCCCATTTACACCCTTCCTTAGGACATTTTAGCACTAATCGCTCCTTATCCGATTTCACCACATTGAACCCAAAAGTTCTCTCACATGCACCTCTATCCACCACTTTTTGCACTGCCTTTTTACTAACAAACTCTTGCTGAATTTTTAAACCTAGACCGTCTTCCCATTCTTCCATAATTTGAACCGGTTCCGCAATAGGTGGAACATTTACATATCTATCATGCATTTATGTCTCTTGCCTACCATTATCCACATTTCCCTCATCATTTTCCACATTGCCATCACCCACATTGCCATCACCCACATTGCCATCAACATTTTCATCCACATTTACCTCTTCATCAGCTTTTTCCAGCATCTCCTCAATCGCCACAATTCCCCTCTCGGGTTGTGTATCAACTTCATTGTTGCCACCATATAAAGTTATGGCTTTATCTCCGATAACATCATCATTCGAATGCCATATCTCATAGTTCATACCTAGAGAACTTCGTTTTCCCGCTCTTGAAAGTTGCTCTTGGAGTTCTGCTCTTTTGAAGATCTCCACAAATAAAATGCACCTACGGTTGTCTTTATCAATAGACGATAGATAACCACAAAGGTCCTCATCATCAGAAATGGAAAAAGACTCCTCATACCTAACCAACAGTGGAATGTAACTCAAATTTAACTTCACATTATTCTCAATCTAACCCGAGCTTTTTGCATATTCGTGCTTCAACCATAGAAAGATTTATCTCCTCTGTATCCTTCTTCAACACTAAACAATACATATGACCTTCACATTTGAAGTGTATGATGACGTTGTTCATTGGATCCTGCCAAAACTATTGAATACCATCCATTATACAAATAAAAACCATTCCTACAAAATTAATTTGTTACCGGAAACTGTTTCAGTTATACTAGTTTTATTAGTTCTACAACAATTATCAGTAATACCAGTTTTGCTAGTTCTCCTGTCGTACATATTTTGATTTTCAAATCTACATTGCACTACGAATCAAACAATGCAACCATTCCCCGACTCAATTCAAGTCATAAAGGACTTGAACCCCAAGCTGAAACATCTAAATCAATTGAAATCTTGTTTCTAAACTCATTCAAGCTGCAACAGAGACAAACATACCTGTTTTCAACGCCGGAAGACGGAGGACCGAGCCGGAATACGATGGAGGACCGAGCCGAAAGACGATAGAGGACGGACCCAAAGTAGCAGCTTCGAATGGGAGAGAAGAAGAGGAGAGCACGAGGAGAGGAGGAGAGGACGAAGTGCGGTTCCTCGAAACACAACGTCCCCCTGAAACGCAACGGCTCCTCCGCAACGTCTAAACTTTTTTCTTTTTTTTTCTTTTTTTTTAAAACCTGAGGTTAAAGAAGTAATTACAACTTCTTTAATGAATACGAAGGGTATGAGGATTGAGTAAGGAGATAAGGGATTTAAACTTCCCCTATAAAGGCATTACAGCCGATGTCTCACAGAGTTGAGAGATATCTTAGGGCACGTGAATTAACGTTACAGGAAGGGGCAAATATTAGATAAGGTTCTTTTTTCTCGACACATCTGTTTGACTAATCTACTTGAAAAACGTTTGTCAAATGTATTTTAAAAAATACACACCAATTATCTCATGAATGAAAAGTTATTCTTAAAAAATACTTTAGTTTAATTATATACATATTTTACCTCTCATTTCTCTTGCTCTTTTTTTTTCTAGTTCTATATTTTCTTTATATATTTTTGCTCGACTGATTAGTGTGATAGACAATCTATAGAGAAACATTATGTTGGACGTAACATTTCTTTTATAAAATTTAAAATTAAATATATGTTTTTACTTTATAGTCAAATTTACATTAAATCAATAATATTCTTCTTTTTATACTATTGTTCATATTCCAAACAATATACTTCTTTCTTTATATTTCTTTCTTTATACTACTATCTATGTTTCCAAACAATACTATAATTAATTTTGTGTCTAAACAATATAAATATTAAATTTCATTCTTTTTATTACTTTACAAGTTTAAAATACTATAAAACATTTCAATCAATAAAAAAATTAATCAAATTAACAAATTATGTTATTTATATTTCCTAAAAATGATTATATCATTTATTTAAGTAACATAATAATTCAATAATAGCCATTACATATACATTATTATACAATAAACATAAGAAAATAATTATGACTATCATCTACGCTGAAGGATGACTATCATTTACGTTGATATAAAAGTCGTTGGATTAAAAGATAATCGCAGTGATTTTCACAGTTTTAAAATATGGACATTTTTAAAATCTGAACTGAATTATCGGATCACCGAATTAACTGGTTGACCAAGAGTTCAGGTCATATTTGAAAACATTGTTTTAAATGAAACACTTTTTTAAATACACAATTTTTTACTAAATTATTAATAAATTAATAATAAAATATTCCATGCTTGCAATGCGCAGGTCAAACTCTAGTATGTACTTATAACTATAGCAAATACTTCTTATATTGGAGTAAGTTAATCACTCTAATCTCATCTGAATTATAAATTATTTATCATTTTCCAAACACATAAATGAATCAACTAATACAATTGGCTCTTTTAGATCTTATGTTCAGATTTTTTTATTTGAACCAGTCCTAAAAGTATGCATAATTTAGGCCCACAAATTGTGACGTATTAAGTTTTTATATAGTTTGGCATGTAAAATAACTTGGGATAGTTATCTATATACTCTTTTAAATTTAAAAATTTATTGTTAATTCCCTATCTAATATATGATAAAATATGTTTATCTTAATTATAGTGAGAAAATTATATTTATGAAAATAAATAAGTTACAAATTCTAATATATAATAATTATTAATATTAGTATGAGATAAATATGCGAGTTTAGTGTTTTTTACTTCAAAAAGTTATTATATTATTCAAACTAAATATGCTCATAATAGAATCACTAATAAAAACTAAATTTGTATAAAAATTATGAACAATCTTAGCTAAAGGGTTTGTTCTCCTGTTATGTGCCATTCGTATGTGTGTGATAGGGGTGGGCAAAAAACCAAATCGAAACAAGTTAACTTAACCAAACACAAACCAAACCAAAATATATGTCTAAACATTTGGTTCAAGATTTTTTCAACCCAAATGTTTCGGTTTGATTTTAAATTGAAGCGAACCAAAAAAAAGCAAAGTGTTTTTCAATTAAATTAATTAAATATACTAATAATAATAAGATTTCGTATATTTATCTATTTAATATAAACAACCAAACATAATTTATATATTTTACTTTAAAATTAATATAATAAATAAAATTGAAAATAAAATAAAAGAATATAAATCTTATACATTAATATCAAAATCGAAAATTACTTTTGATATTCATATTAGGATTGTAGATAATAATATAAACTACTGAATTACATCTTCTATATTTTTGTTATAATTTTTGACTTTAAATTTAACTATAAAATGATGATTTAGTGTCAAATGATGATTACTTATGTTTTTATATATTATATTTTTGTTATTGAACTAAAAAACTAAAAAAAATCAACTCGATTGAATTAAACGAAAACAACAAAACTAAATTAAATCGAATTGAAGGCAACCAAATAAATTTAGGTTAATTTTGGTTAAAATTTTCTTAGACTAAATAAACCAAACTAAACCGAATTCAAATCAAACCCATAATTAAACTCAAATTTCTACCTTTATCTTAAAAATATAGTTATGTGTTTAAAATAAATTTATTTATAATTATTTTAAAATAAGAAACCGATAAAATTTCTAAAATAAAAATTTCCATGGTATTTTTCCAAATTGCCTGATTCGTTTGGTTCAAGGAAATATCGGAAAGAAATAACAAAATGAATAAGAAATAAAATGCTAATGACATCATCCTTGCATTTCTAAAGAAAACAACAAAAAATCATCGAACGGTTCGGATCTATTTTCATATCGATCCAAAGGTCGTGGTTACTTATTCACAAGTGGGTTCCATTTTTGTTTTCATTCACCTGGTCCTGGTCCATCTTTTTTTTTTCTTGTAACGCTTTCACCTGGTCCATCCAAAAATCAAAGAAACTCAGAAAATTTGGGTCACTCGAAAAAACTGAGAGGATCGCTCGCTTAATCTTCACCAAAAAGGGGTAAGGATTACTTTTATCCTCTGACCAAAGATTGTAGATTTCGCAATTACGATTCTGATTTTGCTCTCGATCAAACACCACTATCTTTCACGCCTTTCTCTGTCTGATCAAAGACAGCACTTTGATTTACTAATCTAATACGAACTTGTCCTGTTTTGCCCTCTTACATTCCTAGAGTTGGCTCTTTTCCATTGAACCATTAAAAATTGAATTGGGTTTTCTTCAAATCCCCAGTTATTTCTATTTGTTCCGTTACTTAGAGGAACTGAATCTGTTATTTGTGGCTTGTTTAGGATGCGATGGATCAGAAGAAAAGAAACATGACAAAGAAAACGAGGAGATTGGGGAAGTATGAGGTTGGTCGGACCATAGGTGAAGGCACTTTCGCTAAGGTTAAGTTTGCAAGGAACACAGATACTGGAGAAAACGTTGCCATCAAAATCATGGCTAAGAGTACTATTCTTAAGCACCGGATGGTTGATCAGGTACCTTCTTCTTGAGTGTGAAACCTTATTTATGGGTTCTTGCTTATGTTTGAACCGAACCTCTCTTCTTCCAGATCAAAAGAGAGATATCTATCATGAAGATTGTACGACACCCTAACATAGTCAGGTTGTATGAGGTATGTCTCTATGTTTCCGTGCATCTATCTCCCAAGTTTGTCTCTCCTTTGCATGATCGATGATGTTTCTTTCGGATGTAGGTCTTGGCGAGTCCTTCTAAAATATATATCGTTTTGGAGTTTGTGACTGGAGGAGAACTCTTCGATAGGATTGTATGTCTTTCATACTATGGCTGTAGTTAAATTTCATACTTTCCACTTCAATTTTTGTTATGGATGTCTTCACTTGATGCAGGTTCATAACGGGAGACTTGAAGAAAGTGAGTCTCGCAAATACTTTCAACAGCTTATAGATGCTATTGCTCATTGTCACTGCAAGGGTGTTTACCACCGTGACCTCAAAGTATTAGCCCTTTTCTTTTATTCCACTTTTAGAACATTTCTACTTGTATTCCATGCTTTGATGATCTATGTGGGTGTCATTATTGATAATTTCAGCCAGAAAATCTTTTACTCGATATCAATGGTAATCTGAAGGTTTCGGATTTTGGGCTCAGTGCATTGCCTCAGCAAGTAAGTGCTCACACTCGAATTCTTTTTTATCTCTTTCTTTGATTCATTTGCTATGTATTGAACCAGGGAGTAGAACTTCTGCGGACCACTTGTGGAACTCCGAACTATGTAGCTCCTGAGGTACTTGCTGGCCAAGGCTACGATGGTTCAGCAGCAGATATTTGGTCTTGTGGGGTTATTCTTTTCGTTATAATGGCTGGCTTTCTACCCTTCTCCGAGACAGATCTTCCAGCATTGTACAGAAAAGTAAGTAACCCCCTTTTCTTGAAAATGTTTTAGCACTTTTTGCATCCTAATCATGAATTTGTAATACTCAACATGCTTTCTTTTGAATATTTTTTTGTCCTTTTCCAAACCTTTGATATATTTGCTCGTGAAAATCATATCCTTAGGTTTGAGCTTTATCATCATTACTTTTCTACAGATTAGTGCAGCAGAGTTTTCTTGTCCACCGTGGTTTTCTTCAGAAGTGAAGTCATTAATACAGAGGATACTTGATCCCAACCCCAACACAGTGAGTGTTTTGCTTCGGCGTCTCCCAGCTTTCATATTTGCTGCTATTATCTAAAGTTATAGTAATCTTTTATCTCCTTATCTATGGTTGTTTCCCAATTAGTGCAGCGTATTCAAATTCAAGGAATTAGGAAAAATAGTTGGTTCAGATTAAATTATATGCCTGCTCGAGCAAAGGAAGAGGAAGAAGTGAATCTGGATGATGTTCGTGCAGTTTTTGATGGAATTGAGGTTGGTCTTTCCGCCTTCATTGTATCATGCATGCTCTTTGGTGGTCAGATTCCATTTAACTGTTAAGATCTTATAGGAACATAGCTATAAGCCACTACAAACCACCTTGGCTAATTACAATAAGTATGCATAATGACTTTGTCAACATGTATCTCGTACTTAAGATTATGGCTTAGAAACATTTTATGTGTATTAGCTAAAGCTACTTTTGGTTGCTTTACATACATTTAACTTTTCAGTTGCACTTGTTCACAGGGAAGTTATGTAGCGGAGAATATAGAGAGAAGATATGAGGGACCCCTGATGATGAATGCCTTTGAGATGATTACCTTATCACAAGGCTTAAATCTATCAGCACTATTTGACAGGCGGCAGGTAGTACCTCTTTTGACATTCTTATGTGGATGGTGTTAACTTTCCATGCAGTGTTCTAGTTTTGTGACAAATATAAGTATATGAGATGATTGGTTGCTTGGCATTGGTAGATAGAAATGGAATCCGAATAATGCTCCTTGCATATTGATGGCTTATCCTTAAGATCTCGCTCTTGCAGGATTTTGTTAAAAGGCAAACCCGATTTGTTTCTCGAAGGGAGCCTAGTGTGATAATAGCTAATATTGAGGCTGTTGCGACCTCAATGGGGTTTAGAGCTCATACGCGCAACTTCAAGGTATCTAAATCCTTAGCATATATACTTATCACCACTACTATGCATTACTTCTCAAATTCTCTACTGTAATAGGTTTCTTATGTAGTTTGAAATGATTGCCAAGGAAACTTAGTTAATAAATGGAAGATCTAACCTAAAAGTTACAAATTATTTCTTAACTATGCACGTTATGTGTGACAAACAGACAAGGCTGGAGGGATTATCTTCAATGAAGGCAGGGCAATTTGCTGTTGTGATAGAGGTAATAATGGCATCTTGTGATTCTAGTCTACTTTTCTTTTGAATCATCAATAAGAAGGGTTTCTATGAGTTTTTAAAATGAACGTAATATGCAGATTTACGAGGTGGCACCATCGCTTTTTATGGTAGACGTTAGAAAGGCTGCTGGTGAAACTCTTGAATATCATAAGGTTTGTGAATATATCTAATATACAATAAGTACATCATTGTTTTGTTGAGGATTTGAAAATCATATGGTCTCGATTTTGTGGTACTGACGCAGTTCTACAAGATGTTATGTGAGAAACTGGAAAACATAATATGGAGAGCAACAGAAGGAATGCCAAAGCCAGAGCTTTTCAGAACAATCACGTTTTGATGTAAGCAGGTCCTCTCCTACTCTGAATAACTTATAACATGGAATGGAGGTTCAATAAAATGTAGTCTGATAAATGTCGTAAATATTCTTCAAGAAGATGAGAAGATATGCTTCTCGAGATGATATTACAGTGTTATTTTCTCTTGAAGTATATGCTTTGGAATGAAAAAAACGTTAAGTATGCTTGGGCCATTGGATCCATCCATTCTTTGTTGTATGGGACATACTTGTCAATACTTGGTTCTGAAAAGAAAGGGAAAAAAAAAACACTGTCTGTGTGGGTATGATTCAAAGGGATTGTGAGAGTGAATGTGAGGTAAACTTTGTTATTGCAAAGTAAATTTATTGATAGCTTCGTACCATTGTAGTAAAAAAGTGTACAAAGATGTGACGCTAAATGAAGCGTTTGCGGTTACCACAACATGTGGATGCAGCGTCAAGCAGACCTACCTCAAGAAAGGTGGGTGAAGTCTCTTTGATGGGGCAACCCAGTATTGATAATGTAACGGGTTTTTGTTCTGTTTCACTATATGTAACGCCAGAATGGTACAAAGAATGGATGACAGTGAAACCAGTGTCCATCACGTGCCACACTTCCTTGGATTTTTGCACTTAGCACAAATGTATTTGTCTTATATCACTTGACCGATAAGCTATCTCTGCACATAAACACGAGAGAATAAACAGCCTGTAAACAGAAACAAGTCAATGGAGTAGAAGCAGAAGCGGTTTATCTAACATGTATTGCTTTACTTGTAAACTCGTTAAAGCAAGATCCGCAAGCTACGGGCATACTATAGAAAACAAAACTATGATAGTTGCGTAAGAAGTATCAAACCCACATAGAAAAAGAAGAGAGCACTCAAAAAAGTCTTTAACAGCCTTTAAACAAAAAAAAAAAAAAGAAAAGTCAATGGAGAAGGAGAAGAAGAACAAGAAGCGGTTTGTGCTTGTCCATGGTGTCTGCCATGGCGCTTGGTGTTGGTACAAGATAATACCACATCTCGAGGCTGCTGGTCACAGCGTTGTTGCAGTGGATCTAGCTGCATCGGGGATAAGCACGGTCAAAGTGGAAGAGATCAAGAGCTTAAAAGATTACTCCAAACCCTTGCTTGACTTTCTGGATGAAGAAGAAGAACAGGTGATTATAGTTGCTCACAGCATGGGAGGCATACCGGCTGCTTTGGCTGCAGACATCTTCCCTCGTAAGATCGCTTGTATTGTCTTCTTGACAGCTACAATGCCCGACACCAGCAACCCTCCTTCTTACCCTTTCGAAAAGGTGATGTTTTCTTCACTCAGTTAGATATATATATATATATGATCACACTACTTACATGTGAAAGTACATTTTTCAGTTTGTCCCTAGCCTAACACAAGAAGAGTTATTGGACATTGTGTTTCGCAGCTACGAAACACATGTTCCTCCTTTACGTACTGTTGTGTTCGGACCAAAGTTCATGGCCAAGAACTTATACCAATTATCTCCTGTCCAAGTAAGACTCCAAGCCTCCCATATAGCTAGTAACCAAACCAAAGTCTAAATTTTTGTTTTGCTGTCGATTGAGTTCATTAGGATCTTGAATTGGCAAAACTGTTGGTAAGGGAAAACCCTGCGTTAGCTACGGACAATCTTTCAGGAACAAAACCTTTTACTAAGGAAGGGTATGGATCGGTAACACGAGTTTATATTGTCTGCGGCGAGGATAATCAGATAGGTGAGGAAGCCCAGCGTTTGATGATCAGCAACTTTCCACCGAATCAAGTGATGGAGATCAAAGGTGCAGATCATATGGCAATGTTCTCCAAGCCCCAAGAACTCTGCTCACTTCTCTTAGAAATCGCAGATAAACATGCCTAAAGATCGTCACAGCATCATATTACCATCAACTTCAGCTCTCACCATCAGTATATTATAATCAAGGGTGTTGTTTAAATAATGTTTGTCTTCTTAGGCATGTTTCTATGTGCTACTTCCATAAATAGACACGAAATTGTTTAAATCCGTAGTTTTTCACGAGCTGGTATTAACATCCAAATGTTTCAGTCATTGCTCTATTATGGTATAGAGTAAAAAATATGTAGTTTAACCCGAGCATTCCACAAGAAAAGTTGTTGGAGCGAAGTTCATGGCCACGAAACTAAATCAATTGTTTAGGGTCTAAGTAAGTGTTTCAAGTCTAATCGAAACTCTTTTCGAACAAAAATGAGATTGCTAGTAACCAAACCAGAGTCCAATCTTGTATTAAGAAACTGAATTGGCGAAATTGGAGGCCTGGGAAAGTCCGACATTGGCTACAGACAATATTGGAGGTACAAGTGAACCAAAACATATTAATATTATAAACCAATATGAGACTGTAACAAGCTCACATTGGAGTTAATATTTAGAATCTTATATGATAAGATATATTTCTCGTACTGCAATTTCTTGGATCGATTTGTTGAAAGAACTGGAGGACTCATCCCAAAGTTTAGTTCAAAGTCTGAAAAATCTTTGTAAACAAGTTTCAATAATACATTGCAACTTTTCAATGTTGAGATTACAACGAATTGAACAAATTATGCCAAAACAATCATTTCTTTACGACGTTCAATGTTTATTATTAGTTGTAAAACTCAGAAGTTAACAGAACAGAAAAGACCTAAACAACTAAATAATAATTTCAAAATCACACTAGCCATCTTAAAAACTAGATCTTATTAATAAGATCTAATGCTTGAAAAAGGTAAGCACAAATTGAGAAGAAATAAAAGGAAAGGAAGGGGGTCATCAGATAGGAGCGAAAGACTGCTACAGATTTGTAATCATAGATTATCATCTGAACTATGCATTTTTATTCCTCACTTGACCCTTTCCTTCCTGCTAAAGGAATACTATGTAACAGATGAGCCTCATTGAGAAGATTAGTCTTTTATCAACATTGATTAATTCAGACATATGCTTGTCTTTAATCGTTTTAATCATCGGCCAATTAACAAAAAACAATAAAGAGGACTCAGAATATGGGTGGTGATATAACAGAATGGTCGGCAAATGAGCTTTTTACAGCTCATGTTACGACGAACGAGACCTTAATATCAATCGTCACTGTCCTCTTAACAACAAAATATTAAAAGGGAAGTGAATCTCAGGAAAGCCAGCGTTTTTTACATCAAAAAAATCAGACGGTAATTCCATATTTTAGCAATAATCATCATCAATTCACTTCCCAAGTAAAAAACAAAAATAATTAAAAGAATGTAATCGCCGAAAGTGGCTCCGTAGATCACAAGAGAATCAAGATCCACAGGTTCCTATCAGAATAGCGAAACACAAACATCTGTTTTTGTCCAATGTAGCATCGACGATCCCTGCCCTTAAGCTATCGTCGACGTGGCATCGGACAATTTAAATAAATAAATCAAAAAAAACCCTCAGAAACCCGTTTAAAATCAACCACACAGAGGCGGACACGGAAACGGTGGGAAGTACGGTTTAGATAACCCAACCCGATCCGGTCAGCTTCGGTCACGAGTCGTAAACGGACCCGGGTTAGGATCCGCGTACGGTCGAGGGGAGAAGACTGAACGGAGAGGATTGAGAAATCGGAGAAAAACCGGATGCAATCCTCGATTCAGTCCGCCGCTGCGTTTAAAGTGTCATACGGCACTTCCTATCTTTTGGGAATTCTTCTTCATCGGGCTATTTTGTCAAACATCTAATCTATAAACACACAATCGATTACGAATAAAGACTTAAGGGAGCAGAGAATCAAAAGCTAAAGAAGACTTTGAAGAAGATAATACGGATGGAAGAGGAAGCTCAATTTATATAGAGGGTTACTAGGCGGCGTAACTCAAAACCCTAATACCTAGTAAGGGTTTTTTTCTCTCTCTCTTTTTTTTTCTTTCTCAAAATTCAAAATTTATTAACCAGATATATAGTTGCGGTTTACTCGTTTATTAACTTATTTTAAAGTTACTTGTTGCAATATTTATTCTTACAAGAATTATAATTCAATATATCACAAATTTCCTTGATCAAAAAAATATATATATATCATTAACTTATTTTAAAGTTACTTGTTGCAATATTTATTCTTACAAGAATTATAATTCAATATATCACAAATTTCCTTGATCAAAAAATATATATATATCATTAACTTATTTTAAAGTTACTTGTTGCAATATTTATTCTTACAAGAATTATAATTCAATATATCACAAATTTCCTTGATCAAAAAAATATATATATATCATTAACTTATTTTAAAGTTACTTGTTGCAATATTTATTCTTACAAGAATTATAATTCAATATATCACAAATTTCCTTGATCAAAAAAATATATATATATCATTAACTTATTTTAAAGTTACTTGTTGCAATATTTATTCTTACAAGAATTATAATTCAATATATCACAAATTTCCTTGATCAAAAAAATATATATATCATAAATTTCCATCATATTTTCTAAAACTTTTTTTAACTCGCTTTCTTATATAAATATTTACAGAAAATCAAACTTTAAAATTTAGTTTAGAATCTAGCCTAATTAAATGAATATATCTCTATAATATTATTTAAAAATTAATTTTTCTACGTACGTTAACTTTTACGATGGTTGATTACATTGTTACTCTTAATAAACTAAAAAAGATTATTATTTTATTATTATTTATAACAATTATTTATATTTCTTTTTTTAATAAAATCGTGATTTAATTTTTTAAATTTGATTTTCTTTTTTTTACTAAAACATATAAATAATAAAATGGAAAGATTTATAAAATAGAAACATAGGTTTTTATATAAAAACGAATTTTAGTTTTATTATTCTTTATGTTTTATAAAACATAAAAATATCTATTAATTTTAAATATATTATGATTATATTAAAACAAATAAATATTTAAAAATGTGAAGCTAAATCAAGATAAAATATATTTCTTTTTATCAGTATATTTTCAGTAAAGTGATTAGAATTTTTATAACAATTTTTTTCAACTCTTCAACTTTTTAAGTTTTATCGAAAACAACATATATCAATTATGCATGATTTAAAAAAAATTATCATCTTAAGATAAACGTAAAAAAAATCTAATTAACAAAATGTTCTTATTTTAGTCTAATGATATTAAACTATGAATAACCAAAATTCTTAATATGATCAATTAGATCAACGAATAATTATGATTTAGTGCGTATGAAGAACGAAAATATTACATGTTATGTTTTATAATGGAATTTTAATATAATATTTTTGTTTCCTATTCTTTCTAAAACAATATATACCAGATTATAAAAATATAAGAAGTTGCATTGAACTACACTAATTTTTTTTTAAAAAGCAATAATCCATTTTCAAGTTGATAAAAAATCGTTGTTTAATGTAAAATAAATATTTGAAATAATAAAAAATAATATATGTGAAATCATATATCTTATTAATATGGAAAGATAATGATACACGATATATTTTACTATACATATTAATTACAAAAACTTAAAATTTATAAGTAAATGAAAAAATATTTATCCATTGTTATAATTCAACTATTACATAAATGTTTGTTTCCATGCATTTGGACGGGAGAATCACCTAGTAACACGTAGTTTAAAAACTTAGTTAGAGAACCCCGAAACCCAATAAAGAGAAAGATGTTGGGTAGAAGACGAACCAGTCGATGGTTGGTGAAGATCCTAAGGCATGGAGAACCACAAAACGCATCATCTCATAAGCCTATTGCGGTTGAGAGTGGTATAATTATTGGATATGGTTTCGTACGAGCTTATCAAATGAAGAGATGATCGAGAATACACTCCTACGAATTCAAGACTTTCTATTGGACCAAACCTAGTAGATTGAAGACTGTCAAGTGATGATGGTTGGACACTGCAAATTCTTGGATCCACCAATATTGAGGAGTTGAGTTAGAGAAGATTCTTAGGTGAATCTCGTATGCAGACCACACCGAGAAGCCATGGCAGACCGAATCTGGTAGCTGAAAGAGCATTCAAAGAATAGATACTTCCTAGAGTCATTAGCGGCATTGCAGAGAGAGCTCACATAATTGACTTGATAAACCCAAGCCTGCTAAGCAATCATTTGTTGGGAATCTATTCATAAGGACGAGCCAGGTTAAGAAGTTATGACGAAGGATCCCAAATGATGACCAGACAACTGCAGACCAAGGTACTATAGTGATAAATCCTTTTTGGTGAGTGTACATAGTTCTTGCCGAGTATTTGTCACTAACTTTCCCATTCAAAAGAATCATGATCCTACGAAAAGACAATATTGGTAAGATAAATGTGAACATCAATTGGTCCTCTGATCTCACAGGAGGCAGTAACCATTGACCCTCACAATTAAGTGATGCAAACGTAGTAGTCTTAGGAATGCCCAAACAGGAGTTGTTAGCAAGGAAGGAGTGGAGGTACCCAAAAGGGGACCAGTTATTGTTTGATCTGAGTTTGGTCGACACTCACGGTTTGGACTTAACTCGATTGTGAGACTAATAAAGGCGTTTTATTGATCAACGAATGTTTACAAAAGGTTTGGATGTGTTCTTAAAGGCCAGCGATCGTTCAACCACCAGAAAGTTATAACAAAGAAGCAAGTCAGCGAGAAGAGTACGGATGGAAACCCTTGTTCTAGCTGTCTTTTGTGTGTATTCTAGTCTCGATCCATCTTCCTTCGTTCTCTCGTTTCCTTATATAGATGCCCTCCATGATGGATGCCTTAGATCGGCTCAACTTAGTGGGCCTCTACTCGAATGGGCTGAGTGTCCACGTCATCGTGGGGAGCTGCTTCTAGTCGTCCTAGTGAGCCGATAGACCGCTTGGCGACGACCCCTAATAGTCAGGAGCAAGATGAAGGTACCTCACTTTAAAAGCTACAGAAGACTCTGAAGAAGATAATAGGGATGGAAAAGGAAGCTCAATTTATATAGAGGGTTACTAGGCGGCGTAACTCAAAACCCTAATACCTAGTATAGGTTTTTTTCTCTCTTTTTTTTTTCTAACACAAGTTTTTTTCTTTCTCAAAATTCAAAATTTATTAACCGGAAATATGGTTACGGTTTACTCGCTTATTAACTTATTTTAAAGTTACTTGCTGCAATATTTATTATTACAAGTATTAGTATAATTCAATACTAGATTTTGACCCGCAAAAAACTGAAATATCTTTTACATAATAATTATTTTATAAAACAAATTAATTAAATTTTATACATTAATGTATATATATTTTAAAAATATATATAATTTAATATATATTTTATTTAGGAAATTTGATCTGTTTCGTATTAGTTTTACTTTTATTTTAAAATTGTTGAATTGAATTGAGCTATATATCTGGTTAATCTTTTCTACATTAGTCAAAAGAATTTAAAAAATATTATAGAAATTATCTGGATTCAAATTCCAAACGAAACTAATATGAAAATTTATGACCTAAAATCAAACCAAAAATTTATAAGTATCTAAGTGGATCCGAAGTTCTTTTATTCGAAATAACCAGACCCGAAAAAAATTAACCCGAATAGATCCGATCTGGTAAAAATGATTCATCCCGACTTAAGAACATGAATATCCAATTGTGTTCTATTTTTTATATTTTAATTTTTATTTAGTTGTAGTGTATATTTTCATCATTTTTCGTTTTTTGTATTTTTTTCAAGTAAACTTTAAATGTCAAATTTAGTGTTTAAAAACATTTAGTATAAATTATTCATTGTTTATTTTTGGTTATTTTGCAAAATTTTAGATAAATTGACTAATTTTGATGGATTTGAGTATTTCAGATCTTTTGGGTGGTTTTCGGGTTCTAGATAACAGAGCCGACTTGGACCCGCTATGTATTTTGATATTACAATTATTTTACATGTATTTTAGTTTTAGATCCAAATCGATTCAGACGTGACTCAAAACAAAACAAAAAAAATTCAAGTACTTAATTTTGTCCAAATGTCTAGGATTCAAAGAATATTGACCTATAAAGAACAAACTCAAACCTGATCCGAAGACCCGAAAACCTATACTTATATTTAACATAATAACCCGCAAAAATTTAATTGTAAAATTCGTGAATTCATGTTATTTTATGTATATAATTACTTAATTTAATTTTCTTATAAAACCTATGTTTGAAAACTATATATTATTAAGTTATATACATTTGTTGATTGATTTTAGTTTTTATTTTATTGGTTTAAAATTTAATTTGATATGAAAACAATACATTATAAACTTATTTGTTTTTTTTATTTATATATGTATTGATTTTTACTCGTGGATTCTTGGGTAATTGTATATTGTGATAATAACTAATATTATAACTATATATTATTAAATTAACAAATACTACTGAAAGTGAAATTTGTATTTATTTTAAATTGGGTTTTGCCATGCAGAATTATTTTGTAATGGAGGATCTATTTAGGTCAAGCAAGGTATGCAATTGCCCAACAGTCTAATATAAACATTTTGTGTCTGTTCCAAGTTCCACAAGGGAGACAAACTAAAACACATAAAAATCATCTTTTATGTTTGAGAGTTATGGGCCCACGAATATAGGAATTAAAAGGAAGTTACAATATATCAATATATTTGCTAATAGTAGAAAATGACAGTTAATATATTTAGAAGTAGATCCACTTACATGGAAATGAAAAAAAATATTCCAGAAAAGAGTATGGATAATTATTAAGTATGATTATGTTTTAATAAATTAGATATTATATATAAGGATGATTTTGTTTAATAAATTAGATATCATAAATTTCTATAATATTTTTAAAATCATTTAAACATTCAAATTCTTACCAATTTTCAAAAATCAGCAAAGTTTATCATAGCTTTTCAAATTTTACTTCTAAAATTTTCTGCTCATTTAATTGTAATATATAATCAAAAGCAAGTTTTTCCTCTTTCTTGGTGTAGTCGATGGTTGTGACTAGTGATGGGTTTGCTGACGGGTTTGCTGACGGGTTTGCAGGTGGGTTTGACCCATCCTATTTGTTTCGCCGCATGTTGAGTCATTCTTTTATTCAAAATTTTAGCATGTATAATCTACTAAGTAAAAATATTTAATTTGAAATTGTTTGCTAAAATTTGTGGGTAATATGTGGATAATTTTAATATTTTTTTTATAATTATTTAATTACATTTTAAATATTTATTTTCTAAAATAATATCAAATATATATTAATATAATTAAACTAATATAAAGTTTTGTATTATATATATTTTTTGAAGAAAATTAAATAAAAAAGGTTAACACATACCCTCCTTGCAAATAAAACCTTAGCTCACATTTGCCCTGTATTATTTTTAATCAGTTGATTCGCATCCATCATGCGGCTGGTCAAATAAGACATGACCTAATGATTTAGATTCAAATTCTTAGCTCTACTTGTGATTGTATAGTCATTTTAAAGTGAATATTTACTCTAAACATTGGCTTTGACTATATTTGCCTCATTAGCGAGCAATTTCCAGCGATAGTAAGACCAATCGAGTGAAATATTATTTTTTGTTGTATAATAGAAGGTGAGCTAGATATACTATTGTAGTTGTATTTTTATATTATATATATATATATATATATGTTTATGTGTTTGAAACAATAAAAAAAATTGTAAAGTGAGAGAGAAGAGCAAAACAAATTAGATTATTATTGTTTGGTTACAAACATAAAAGATTGGGCTAGATTGCTATTTATATTGCTACTAAAACTATATAAATAATCGAGTCGGTGGAGGTAAGTCGGCAAGATGATAAACGGATAATAATCTTATT